>JAQIXX010000731.1:0-48480 GCA_034700605.1 Willowsia nigromaculata
TATTATGAAAAGGAGCTTCCGTAAACATCTTCACATGTTCGTTTTCACTCATTTTTCATTTATGTGTTAATTTCAGCCCACAAGCTTTTTAATTTGCGCAGCCCTCTTAAAGTAACCACTCACACGTAAAATGCAGATTTTTTTGTAAAAACAACTCCTCAATTTAAATTTTGACAGTTTCTTTGCGTTAAGCACACTAGCACTTTCGCTGACTACGTAACGCACTTTCACATAATTCCAATCAGCATTTCAGCTTAAATTTTCTTACGCTGTATGTTGCTTTGATAGATGGGCTAGCAAACTATTTTAGACTGGGTTTCCTCACTGAGAAAACTGCAAGCGGACTCACCAGCTCTGCGTTCAAACTCAAACTGAGGACTGAGCATTACAACCTTTTGGGGTATTTAAGCTATAGAGTGGTGAAAGCTCAAAGTAATGCGGAGAAAGTAAAATTTATGTGAACAGGTACATACGTAGACAAATGGATGCGCTCTGGTAAGCAGTTACTTTCTTTTTCTGTCTTTCTCTCAGTTGACAAAACCAAAACTGTGTGGTACAATGAACATATGAACATGATGGGGCAATAAAATAATAAAATGTTTTTTGCATAACATCATCTGTAAACGTGATGTTAGATTTTTTATCCATTAATGGCTTTCGTGAGGTTGTCAGGATTGCACAGAAAACTGTTAAGAAGATTTGTATTTCGTAACATTAGAATGTCATCATCATAAGATTTTTTCGTTGAGTGAAGTCAATGCTTGTGGAAGTGAGAGAAACACGAATTTTTTGAACATGTTTGAAATCAATATGCGTTAGCCATCGCAAAGAAAACAGATTTTCTTCAAATTGGTCCAAGAGAATTTTTCAGACTGTTATTGACCACCAAATTGGGTAAAACTAGATTGCTTAAGTCCCGTCCTATCTTAAAAGGAGCATTATAAGAATCCGAAACTTGCAGTTTCGAAAGAAATAAAAACGACAGACACAAGTCATTCTGCAAAAAAGCTAAATCGGGAAGTTTAAAATTTGCTTTGACAATAGCAAAAAAAAGTCGTGAAAAGTGAGACTGAAACTGACGCCAAGGTGCGTGAGTAACGACCTTAAGTAAATATCAAAGAAACATGTGCTTCTTGACTAAAGCATACTTTACATTGAGTAATGAAATAAGGTTTTCATCTCTTTTGTGCTTTATACTTACTACGGATCCGGACTTCAGGTTTGATGTAGTTACATCGAGGGCAACATGAATGAGAATGTTATTTATTCAGAGCCGAAACGAAGGTGGGCGAAATGTGTCATAAGAGATATTAAAGCCTCAGGAGACGTTTGCATTCTCTGTGAAACAAACAATTGAAACCGATTGACTCTGAAGCAACATGAGAATTGTAAGGTACTTCTTTAGCTATAATATTGACAATATATGGAACTATTTTTTCTTGGGAATGGTTTCACAGATGCATAACACTGCCAGAATTAACTCTGACATTAATTTCCAAGCTTTTTTTATATGTTGGTGTTAAGTTATTGTATGTCACCAAAAATTTGATTGGTGGAGTGAAAATTCAAAACAAACAAGCAAATCTAAAAAATAAACATTTTCATTTCCAGTACCGTCCTGTCATCTCAGCTTACTTGAAACCAGATCTCATGTTCACTTTAAACCAAAAATCATAATAATAACTCAACTTGAGGCTTGCCGAGTTCCTATATGCCTAGAGTATGTCCAGCCCTGTGAAATAAATGAGTGAAATCATTTGAATAGAAAAGAGGAATCCAATTCAAAATTTTAAAATTCAAAAATTCCATATTTGAAAATATATGTAAATCACGCACTGTTTTCCGTAGGAGATGCTAAATTGTGAAAAACACTTTTCGGCGAAACGTGCTTTAAATCGGTCTCCTTAAATCTCAACGTGTATATCTGAACGTTAGATACGATACGACTTCTGTAGAGAGGATTTGAAAATTTTGAAATGGATTTCGATCTCTTTACACTATGAAATGAATTATTCAAATGGTAGTAGCATGCAGGGATTCCTTTTTAGCTTTCCCTTTTATGCAGTTGAAAAAAAAAACCATTAACGATTCTAGGTTTTTGCGGGTTAAGCACTTGGAATAAATGGTCACATGATATCTCACGCACACACAGAAATTTCTCAAGTACCTTAATCTTAACCCTTTTTCTGGTTCAAGAAATATCCAATTCCATATCTCTTATTACTTCTGCAAGCACCTGCAACCTATTGCATAAGAATTACAAAATTTATGATGAGACTGCGCTAATGTGATCGAATATAAGCTGCTTTGTGAGTAGCTGAGTCCAAATTTGCAACTTATGTAAGACTTTTTCAAGAATTTGATACATAGCTTGTATTACATTTGGAATTTTGCATTATACAATCATCAGTTATCGTATTATGTAAACCAGCTAGTCTTCAAATTATTCTAAGAAACTTTATCAGTATTTATTAGGCTCATATTCGGTTTAGAAGAAATACAAGTAATTTGCACCAACCATGTAGTGAAAAAGAGAAGTTCACGCTTGACTATGACCCAATAAAGTAGGTCGTGAGAACTAGGGATCAAAAGTAATGTCAAGATGCATTGGCGTATTAAAGGTACATATTTGAACTGCTCAACAAACAATATTTTAAATTGAGAAATGAAAGATGATGTTCATGCCACATTGCTCACATCTCAGTTTCAATGAAAGCCCTTTGTTCGTTTTTCCTATATCATCTTCAAGATGTACCTAGCTGTAGAGCCCGATAGACGCAGGTTAACAGTTATCCTGATCAAAAATAAGAATATTAACACAAAAAATAAACTTCGCAATTCTCGTGAGCAAATACCAAGAGTCTAGACATTCCAGCCTTTCTCTTTGGACCTGACTTTTAGCGTTTTGGAATCGGTTATACGATCCCATGTTACTTCGTATACATGTTATGTGATTATAGGGAACATCCGTCAATGGAAAACCTCATTATCTTCATGTCATACACACCTACCTACATAATTGATCTAGACAAAGGACGCCACGGATGGAACTCGCTTTAAGGAAGTACAAAAAGGATGTCCCATGGGGTAGTAAATCTTTAATCTTAAGCTATTTGTTAGCATGCTTTCTGGGTTCTCCATGAAATATTCATAATCATAATACATGTTCTGTTGTACGTACGCTTAAGATAGTGTTTTGGAGTGAATAGGATGAATCAGCACGACAAATGCAGTGAATCTTTAGGATTCTGGTAGCGTATGAAATGTGATTGATGGAATTTCTGAAATGATGATACTGGAACCGCTTTCAAAGGAGCACTTTATAAGTTTCAATCTCAACTAATATATTTCCATCGTTATCTCGTAATTTCTTGTTTTTCACCGTCAGGATAACTTTACATAAGAAAAGATTCCAATATATTAAGACGGGAAAAGGAAAACTGTGACCGAAATATGAAGAGATCGTGCTGCCTTTTTGCAATTATGGAATTCCCAAGAATCGATTATTTTCACGATATAAATCATTTGCAATGCCAGTTTCAGGTGCTGAATTTGGTACCAAGTATAACAAAACAAGCGAGAAAACAATATAGTGCATTTTCTGACACAAAAAGGAAATGAACCAATGAACAAAGCCTTCAGTGGTTGCGTATAACTGGATTCGGATAACACGACGGGAAATCTGATAATCTAAATCTTACATGTCCGAACGCTTTGAAGTTTACGAAATATTCAAACGTGTCTTAAACAGAGGAACTCACCTAACGTGTGGCTGGTTTTGCACGGATCTTCTCTGAATGTGCTTAAAACTACTGATTTTGTCTGAAACATAAAAATACAAAATCAGCTTCTCGGTAGGAATTTTTCGGATTATGGAACCTGTCTAATGCAAATGACATGACAAATGGACTTTTTTGCATTCAAAAGGGCGATAATTTAAATTGAGACAACTGGTTTTGAGATTATTCTGCCAAATCGCATTATTCATAGGATCTTTCTACACTACATTAGGTAGTCTAGCTAGAAGATATTTCAGTGCAACTAGCAAAAAACTCTATGAATATTATTACCAAATTCTTAGAGAGCCAAATGCAAGTAAGATTAATTTGTATTTATTCATTTTCTAGCTTAGAGACAAAACACGGAACGTGTCTAATGGAAAACCACTTATTTTAAAGGAAAATATTTATTTACCAAACAAAATTTTATTATTACGGTAGTCTTCTATTATTAACTCAGCTCAACTTTGTATGATTATGTTAAAATGATTAAACAAGGTAAGTATTTTCATAACTCTGTAGAAACTAATCAAAGATTGTGGAACAGAGTTTTTTTGCACTTTTGCGCCCAAAACGAAATTAGTCCGCATGAGTTTAATTAAAATTTTCTCTTTCCTATCTCTTAGGCTCTCCAGCCTCTTTTGTTTTGCTTCCATCTAAACGCTGCTGTGTCAAGTCACACCAATTTGGGCATACTTGAGGGAGTGAGTACACAATTGACATCCATCGCAAATTCTTGCAGATGTAGAAGCTCTGCAGACTTTGTTCAATTTTCGCTGATTTCATACCAAGCATCAATTAAAAGGGTAAAGAGAAAATGAATTTTTTTGGGACCGTGAAACAATGTAATATTTTGTATGTACGCAGTCACACAAATATTGCTGATGTTAAGTGGTTAATGCCAGGCACACGTACTTATTTTATTAATTTGTTCTACTCTTTTGTACGTTAACTAGTCCGGAAATGGGTTTGAATTTTTAAAATGTTAACTACTTTAAGTATCTAGCTCAGAAAATGTTTCAAGAAATAAAACAAAGTTTCTGTGTTGCACTTCTTCCTAGCAACTATTAGTCCAACATATGGACTGGTTTTACTTGATATAACATGGTAAGTACCAAATAATATAGCAAATCATTTATTCAAACCAAGTGTATTATCTGTCATGATTGATATGTATTCAGCAAGTGGCAGTGATATTACTTTATAAAACGCGCTTAAGTTTAAATTTACACAGCATTTTTTCTACATTTCGCCACCCCACAAGTGGATGACTCGATTGTCAGCCATGTTAGCAGAATGAGCAAATGCAATCTGTTATAGAATTGGTTTGAGTTAAATTCTAAAGAATTGATGTTGTAGTGTTCAATATGGGCTTCGATAAAAATGGACTGTATGTTGAATGTAGTTTTGTAGCATAATTTGAAGTCTTGTATTTTGGAATTGATGAGCAGTGGAAATCTTCAATAGCAATAAATTAATGGCTCAATGCAATAGTGCGCAAGAAAGTGAAATCTTTGATTGACTTTAGAGTTTATTTAATGTCAAGGGTAATTTGAGAATTTACTTGTAAAACAATGATGCTCTGAATTATCAACACGGTATTTGCTGCTTGTGTGGCTAAGCAGACTTCTGGACAGAGAATGGGCAAAGAGTCGATTGTGGCAATCACTCTTATAGTAAAAAATAGACGCTTCTTTCTAGAGGTTACAAAGGTTCATAAGTGGCAATGACCACAAGCTATCTAGAGACATCGAGAAACTTCTATCGAACGGTCATTCATTCATATACATAATTAGGAATTAGGCAAATGAGCATAAATCACAAGAAATAGTCAATCTTTACAATTCATCGAATGGATACTTAAAATGAGAGTACGTACTAAAATTACATTTTCTCACAGTCAAATAAAACATGCTTCTAATACAAGTTCAACGAAAGGTCAACATACATACATTTGACAGCATAAGCTTAAAACTGAACATTACATTTTGGATTCTTTAGCAAGACATTTGACGGTACAAAACAATCATGTATCTGCCGGTGAAAGGGTATAACTACTTTTTCGATAGTTTCTCGGCCTTTTTCTCTGTCTTGCTCACTGTCAATTTCAGATGATCTCTGCTATACAACAAAAGGGAAACTTATGCATAGTTGACAAGTACCCACTAAACCTGAAAAGTTATGAAGCCCCCCTTTACAGTAAAGAAGACATGAAGCATAAGCATGCATATTATTATTCCCACCATGCAGAAAAATTTCAATTTGAAATGAACCTGCCAAAAGGGATAAATTTTACTGGCGGAGAGAAGAATATGAAGTAATATGGGTTGTGTGTGCATTAGCTAAGAAAAAGGTGTGAAACCAAATTCATGGCAGCATTGGCAGCATAGAATCAGCATCAGTCAATGTGTCCTTGGTGCCTGCCTGATTTCCCAAGACCCTTATATCCTTTACAAACAACAACGAAAAGAATATTCACTCTTCTTGATGGAAACATTGTTTTACGAAAACATGGAAGCCTCCCAAAAATGCATGCTTTTGTGTTTACGCAAAGTTGAAAAGATCCTCTGACGACTACCACGAAGGAGAAAGAGAAAAATATATTGAATCTTTGTGGTTTTTCAATTCAAATCCATCCAAACTTGGGGAAAAGGAAACACCGAAGAAACAACGAAATTGGCAAAAGTCTCCGATACTTCCATTGCTAACATCATAAGATTTGCATTGGAAGCGTAAGAGAATGAAATGGCAAAAAAAGAAATTGAAGGAACTCGCATATATTGGCTTAGGGTACACCACCACTAGGATAGGCATATTATTTTGTCTTTATCTATTTATGCGTTTCCCTCTGTTTTACTTCATCACGTCTACTGAGTCTACTCCTTCCTCAAAAGTACCAAGGATAAAAAGAAGAAGCAAGCGCTGTGAACGCAAGAAAGACAAATTTAAGACTTATGAGGAGTAAGACAAACTTGACAGTTTTAAGCCCGACCCGTGAAGCTTGGAAGTTTATGGTAGAACAATTTGCAAAAGAAAGCAAGGCACATAATCTCTTTCGTGTTCTACTCAGGAGCTTCACAAGATACACAGAGAAAATATGAGCCCTACGTTGATTATATAAATATTTTCTTTCAGGTTTTTGCAACATCAGATTTGCATTAATATCTCTTTCGGAAGCTACATTGTTTGCAGTGACCTTTTTTATTTTAAAGATAAACCTACTTTGATCGAATCGGTCTCAACAAGAGGAAAAAAGGATGAGGCAACGTGATTCGTGCAAGTAATTTGTTGTCTTAATTACGCATGAGCTCGGTTCTTTCGTACATTGTGCAAGAGAAACCAGTTATCTCTCCCTAGTGCCTAAAACCTGACAACTAAGAAATCTTATGATGATTTAGGATGATGACGAGTAAGATTCCTTGTGAAAAGTATATTTCGTGGCTGCGCTACTATCGCACGGAATTTGTATACAGATTTCCCTTTAATATGTAGTGCACCAGAAAATCCATAATAACAGAGGGAAAATGAAATCAGGATCGATATAAAGGGATATAGACTAGGGTTTTATTCTGGCTGTAGCTTATACTCCCCGATAGCCTATCGTCTCCAGTTTCTTCTGTTGCTACAAGATTGCAAGTTACAATTAAGTACCATGTTCCACTAGTTATTCCTCTCCTTTAACTCGCTTTTCCCCTTATGAAACTAGTACCAATGCTTAGTTTTCTTTTTTCCTCTCTCCTGGCGATGGTGGTGCAGGGAAAATTGATGGTGAACAGCAGGAGATATGCTATTTCACTGAGCTTTTCTCATCGGATTCGTCCCAGTTGACGTTCATCGCATTTGATCAGCCATACACAAAAACTACCTTGCTGTTACTCAGCTTATAATATGCATGCAAGTAGGAGCATTATAAGTTGTAGTATGTCAGGCACTACGGGGCTTTGTGCAAGTTGAAAATGTTCAAGTAAAGGTCGTAGGCTAGCTTTAGGGAGAATGTTTTGTTGGGTATTGGGAGGAAAACGGGAGGCAGAGTAAGCAAAAATAGAGAGAAAGGACGACCGGGAAAATGAGAATGAAGATCCCACTGAAGAAGTACTCGTTCCCGTATAAACTTGTATCTCACAACTCTCTCAGTCAACCCATATACATATAACCGAATTATTTGTACAGTTGTACAAGGAAACTTTTCTTTTTCGGTTTCGTTGTACAAGAAAGAAAAGCCTTTAACATTTACGTTTTAATATAATGTATATGCACAGCTAAACATCATATGCATGTACATTCTTTTTGGGTTTCAGGTAGGTACTTCACTCCAGGAATGGACTCGTTCCACATTATGTCTGTCTGAATGATTTTGCTAGGCTAAACGCAGATTCACATCAGACCTTCTCTCTCCAAACCATATGCTGGTGACGATTCTATATCATGTGACCTAGCTTTGCCTGGATATAGAAAAGGTATTTCGGATGGCAATGGTTTGGTTTAGTCTCCTCGTTTTGGTGATTGGGTGACTTTCTCTATATGGAATTTACGGGGTTACAACCGCTGCATGTGAATGTACCAGTAACACACGGAAAGGTAAAACTCATATAAAAGAGGCTCTGGTAATGGTATAGGAGTGCTGTATAAAGATTTGAAGAAAGGAGGAAGTGGAATAACTAACTCGGAAATTTCCTTTTCAGATTTCATATATAAAACACAGAGGATGCATGCACGGATACATGCATGCACGGATACATGCATGCATGGTGTAGAGCCTAACTTTCTCCATTCGTTCTACTGATAGAATTGAGAAAAGAGAATGGAAAGCAAGTAGTATTTCTTGTGCAAAGATGCATACAAAGGAAGCATTGTAGCTGAGAGGATGAATGGGTGGCAAAATGGTACAAATTCAAGGCGAATGAGTGGTATTAAACTTTTGGGAACATATTTCTTGCAACTCTGACAGATGCTGATACTACTAAAGCTAAAAACCGGTGGTGGAGGCGATTTGCGATGTGAATAAGTGAATGCTGCTGTTGCCCCTTCTGTGAGTCTTATGTATGTGCTAACTTCATTTCATATTATTCCATTCAGCCATTTCAAACAAAGCTCAACATCGTTCAAATAAAATGCTTTCACTTTGTTCTTTGTCATATATACGTAGCCAAACACAACCGGATATATTAAGAAATGCACCCTGTGTGACTATAACGTATTAGACTATACTAGCAACAGTGTTGCGATCCTTGAAACGTACCACGCCGTGAGTGTTTGTGTGTGTGTACATCATGGTCCGTATATGTAGCAAGTTGTTTTCTCCATCAAGAATGTTTTACTTTTACTATACAATACACCCAGACACTGGCATCCACAAAGCAATTTATTTATTCCTCTTTACTCGTTAGTCATTCTCGTCTGTTGAATAATAGAAGCATGATGATACACTTTGTAACTTACTATTACGTTGTTACGACGCTCTCTCTTTCTCACTTTCTCTCTAGCGTTTGGTCTGGTGGCATTATTTGTTAAGGAAATAGAGTGAAACCTCATCGCGCCGCTAGCACTACTTGCATAACTATATCGGGGTTAACCATTGGTTGAAATTGTGTACCCTACGCACACACTCATGAAACAGTCTTGAGTTGTACATCTATTTATAGCTTGACGAAACAACTATATCATTTTTGTACATGAACATACATCACAAAAATATAATAGTGGCTTGTACCAACGACGGACTGATTTTCGTGCATAAAACTGCAAACAGTCAATTGTTTTTGAAAAATTAAAGTACATCGTTCTTGTCTGCTATCTTATTTTTTAATCTTTCGACAATTAATTCCTGTTTAATCATCAAACTAAGACTCTAACCATTACACCTACGACTAAATAAATCACCTATACAGTATTTAAAAAAATGCGATTTCATTGTAATGTATCAGTAGCTTCCAAAATGAGCAACCATATCATAGTTGAGCTATGCTAATAATAAAGATGGTGTTATAAGAATAGTTCAGACGTAAATTGCTCATTCTACATGTGCTGAAGTAGTATAGGTACATGATTTTTATCAGCATTAATTATCAGAATATTGTCTTTCTCCAGTTTACCAGTTCATTACAATTGTTTATGTTCAATCAAAAACTGATATGTACACCAAATGAAACTCAGAAAATATTGACTATATCAAGAGAGTTCAATATACACGTCATTTCTTCTTGAACGAAATAACTGAATATCTTGATTTAGTCTCCAAACTTCTGGAGAGAACATGTCATCTGAGGACCCACGTTAGATGGAAGAAAATTCTGAGCACCTGTATATGGTTGATGCTGTCAAGTATGCGAGATAAACCTGAACGAAATGTCTATAAAATAAACACATCAGTTTTAGTTACAAAGCTTGTCCAGTAAATTGAGCATGCTATTCATTTCCATTGCTTCTTGAACTCAAATTATTGAAAAGGGATAAGAGCATAACGTTCTTGTCACAATCAATCCAGTATCAATGACGGTGGGCGGTAGTTGTGGCGGCAGCTGACAAATATTAAATAATTGACGCAAGCTTATAAGATCCTTAAAATATTAATTTGTTTCCTTCATTCGTCCTAGGTTTTGTAGAATCCAATTATTTATTTCCCTCTATGCGTGTTTGAATTCAAACGTTGTGATACTTCGCTGTAGAGTTTCGATATCCGTATGGACTGCATGTGATGAAGTTGCCATGAAGCCTTCTGCCTGTTTAATTTGTAATGTTACCGTTTATGTCGGGTTGGTTGGTGTCTTAGTGCTCTACTTAATAATATAACATCTAACTGTCCTTCCATTTTATATCTGCGTATTCGTAAAGTAGAATGTATCCTAGAAAAAACAACCCGTGTGAAAAATGCTCATGTGTAAGTATGAATGCCTGTCGACTGTAAGAATATAAAGAAATTATTATATCAGCAGACCACTAGGAGGTTCTAGCGTCTAGTGACATTTTCATGCTATCATATAGTTCTTCATACTTTTGACCTACGTATCCTCGTACCTGCTGTGAAAAATCTTTATGCGTGCATAATATATTAGAAGCAAATATAATTGTTGCCGTTGAGAAAATTGTGGAGACCACATTGGAATGTTTTGAAAACCCAAACTACTACCATAATAATTGAAGCGTTTAAAAAGCATGTTTTGTTTCGGTACGAGCTGCTTTTGCGTTGAAAAGAAGGTTAAATAAAGGTTGAGTCAGAGTTAATTGTTTTAGAGATGCATAATGTAGTTTAAAACATCACCATCATGTAGTGTAGTATCGTCAGGTCAAATGAAGTGCTCAATAGTATATTTCTGTTTGAAATATAAGCACATAAATTTTGTTTGGGGATTCTATACATTGTGAAAGCTAAAAATACATATAATCATCATCATCAAGATCATCTCATCATGAAACATGCTGACACGCACCGCACAACTAACTTGCTATCATTCCACCATATCGCATTGCAAACATTATTTCCTGTCTCATCATCACGTGCTGGTTTTAATATGCCCTGGCAATATGGCATGGTAGTGTGAAGAGAAATTGTACGTATGGAAGTAGAAGCTTGCCGGAAGAAAGTTTGGCAGCGATAGCTAAACCAGTAATGCATTATTAAAAGTGCATGTATAGTCTTATTATCATTTTTAGAATCAAGATGATTTTAATAACGCATAAAAATACTCCAACGTCAGCAAACTGAAAAACACGTAGGTTAAAAATACTCATTACATATGCTTCAGAAAACCAATCCGAGTGAAACGCTGCACGGTATCGACAAGTTGTCTGGATGTGGTCTTCTTTTCTTCATTTTTCGGTGTGTCTTGATGACAAAGTAAAATGCAACTCCAACTGTGATACGCTCGTGTTCATCCTGTTGTTCGTAGTGCCGACGCTATTGCCGGCAATGATGATAACTATGATCGCAATCATATAGTTTACATCCTGGTGCTGATGTAAAAGGTTGATTTTACCCAAAGTTAGAAAAACTAGCATGGCATATACATATACCCCAAATGAGTATTTGCTTACCGATGACCGAGCTAAATTTCAGCAATGATGTGATGATGTGCTGCTTTCTGAATTAAATAATCTTTCTGCAAGCAAGAAATATGTGACGCTTGCTGCTGACATCTCAAACGCTCATATGTACATTAAAATGTAACCTTAAGTAAAATAAGTATAACTCGATATTTATGCTTATTACCTATTTTCCTTTACTGTCAGAAAGAGAGATAGTGATCAGTGCTCAGCAATTTTCTAGCTCTGTTTTTTTATGTTACGCCAGCTCTTGTTTTTTCGAACTTGCAGCATTCTCATCAGTTAATTTTCAAACATTTTAGATGTTTTGGGGGATGTAGGAAGGATTTATGAAAACGAGTGGGTAATTTCATAATTAAATACTGCAACGCAAAGGAATGAGGCTTGCATGCCAGCATATTTTTTCCACTTTTCTTGATTATTTTGTCTAGAGTTGAAAAAACAGAGAAAAACGACTTAATATCACATTTCACCCCGACTAATTCGCTAGTAATGTTTTAAGCACTCCATTCATTTCCAGATAATAACTTTTACCTTCAGATAGATGTGTATTAAATTAGTCTGAAGACATTTCACATTTTTTCGGCACACGGTTCATAACTCACTGTGGTAGTATGCATGCACCTTGTAAGCGAGCATGATTATGTGCACTCTTTGATGGTGAAGTTTGGTGAGTGTGTAAAAGATATGCATCCAAGTCATCAAAAAAAAAAATCTGAGCTTTCCATAAACCAAGGTGGGTTATTATTAAGTAAATGGGTTTTTCTCTTGTTGCTGTTGCACATGGAGAGCTCGAGAGATATTTTATGACTCTCAGTCACTCACTCGGATTTTGTGAGTGAAGAAGGTGATATACAGTTCAATTATAATGACCCACACCGAAGCAGCAGCATGTCGTTATGTACAACAACATACAAATGAACTGAACTTCGTGTGAAATGAGCTTTGATGTGTGATTTTTGTGTGTAGAAAAAAGGAGTCATCATAATAATCATCATCATGTAAATAAAGCAGAGTAAAAGTTGTACATATGGCAAAAGTGGCAAGTATCACACAGCGCACATCACATCTCTCCCAACCAGCACATAAGATTTTCTTTTCCTTTTTTGTGCACGTTCGTTCGTTTTTTCCCGATTCTTCAATAGGCTCTCTTTCGCTTTTCTCTTTTCCCTTTTATTTGGTGCTGTGAGTGTGACTAAGGTATGTGTATGAAAAGCAAAAATAAAGAATCAGGAAATCTTTGTATATTTATGTCTGAACGTCTTTGTAAGTGCATGTCTACCATCAGCACCAAAGCACAAGTCATCATGGTGCATAATACAGTTCACTGCTGCCGCTGCTTTAACGCAGCGTTCGCAGGCATTTTCAGACTCTCCCTGTTCCACATATTACCGTATACATAGTCAACATGGGTTTTTGGGCTGTAAACCTCCGTGAAGAAATGAATGGGCTCATGGCATGAGATTTCAGCTCATAAACTAGAAGAACCCTTGACAAGAATGACACTAATATGCTTGCTTGTACCATTCAACTCTCCATAACTTTATTTTCTGCTCCTTCTATTTCGTCTCATTTCTCTCGTTTTACTTTATCTTTTCTAGCTTCGTTTGGGTTGGTTCAACAAAACGCGTAAGCATGTATACTTATTATTATTATTATCATATGTACCTATTTTATTTTTGTTGGATTTTTTGCTTGTATTTATAAGATACCACTATTCCAATCGTAAAACTAGCTAGAGTCTCCATCGATGTCGTCTTCGTGTGAAATATTATGACTACCAGCGTAGGCAGATAAGGGCAGAAAAGCAGGTACGCAAAGTCATAAGTAAGAGCGGAGACCGCATTTTTGTGCGATTGAATGACAGTGCTCTCTATCTCTCTCTCTCTCTCATAGAAATAATCAGAACGACATATTCAATTTAATTTTCCCTTCACTATTCTTGGACTTTTGGGACGATTCATTCATTTTGCTGTTCATTACGTTACATACAGTAAACTAACAAGCAGTCAGTAGTATTCTCTTTTTAGGGTAAGGGTTTAGAGTGTATGTCGTGTCGCACAATCATATCCTGTAATTACATTCTTTTCATTTCATTCTCTGGACAAACATATCTAAGTACCTCCCTGTTTTATCAAAAGGATGTAGGACGTGGATGACGGGGATATGAGACGTGAACGTGACCACTTAAAAGCCTCTAGTTTTAAATTAATTATAATTACAGTCCCTCACGAGCGTATGCCTACGTCTTTTTATTCATTGAAAAGTAGATTGCGGGAGAGCCAAGACACTTACACTGATAGGCAGGTTGTTTTTTTGTATAAATATTTGATTTAAATATTTCTGCTGCCTCTCATGTGACATGATTTAATATTTTTATCATTCCATGCCACCGTCATTAACGATCTTCTTGTTAATTTTATAAAATTCTAAATTGCATTTGCCCAATGACTTCGATGTACAGTTTCATTACGAGTGCCATTTGTGGGAGCGTTGATGTTTTATGAACGAGTAACTTGTGTACTAAAGTTAAAGTAAAAACAATAATTTCATGGTATTCATTCAATGACATATTTACCTTTTCGAGTGTTTATAAGGAAGCTTTTCATTAATCCAAAATATGAAAAATATATAGCAAATTCACAATTATTAGGAAAACCATTTAAAGTTTGTTTATCGTAATACCTTCTCTTGTCGTTGTTGGTATTTTTATGAAATGAGTGAGCATTTCAAGGAAGCACATCAAAACGACTATAAGCTACTAGCAGGTTGGTTAGGTGTATTCGTGAAAAGAATGGTTTCTCATTGGGATTGCATGTCTTTCAACCATGTAGGAAGTAGTAAAATGTACAACAACACAAAGCATATAATATAAACTTTTCCAGTTGTTATGCGTGCCATGTTTATCTTTGTAGTTTTTTAGTTCTAAAAAGTTTCATTAGCGGTAGCATTGACACACACGCAGTCACACCAACAAGCAAGGAAAAGGACGTGGAGTGATGATGAAAGAAGGGAAGAAGATAACGACAAGAAAGGGTAGCGAGGTTCACAATCATTGACATTCATTACATTTTTAATGATGTCCATCATCCTCTCTCTTAGTTTGTCCTTATTACTCTAATCATCTATATGACTACTCCAAACGACTATGTATAATATGACGACATCAACAAGGACTAAAAGCGTTACGCTCTAAGCATCGTAATATCGTTTATCGTTCAACAATACAAGAGTATTCCCGCAAGGAGGTTACCAAGTTCCAGTACATTCTCTTCCATTAACCGTTTTACGAGCGTAATTTAGAAAAGTAGTTATGATGAGCCATATTATGAATATATAATAATAAACGATGCTTGCGTGAGCTTTCCAGTTAGTGTGGTTTGCTTGTTGTTGTTGTTTTGTGTCCAAGAAGTGGTGGTGTGTGTAGAGTGTGTAACGTACTTAATGTTTTCCTATACGTACATTTTTGCATGTGTGTAGTTTATGACTGAATGTGAATAACAATAAACTTTTTTTTTTACCTTCACAGGTCCATTTTTCGATTTAGATTGCATAATGCTTAAATATTCGGTTTTTTTAGTTGAGTATATTACCTACTTATCTATGCACGTTTCTCCTTTCCGCTCTTTCCTTTTATTCTGCGTGTTTGTTTACGCATGAGGCAAGGAACGTAAACACAACAGGAATTATTTATCTCTTACATGAACAAACAGTAATCAAATTGAAAAGGTCCCTACACACTGCTATTTTTGATGTGCGTTACTTTTGACTCTTGTGTGTGTAGAGTTTTACGCAGTCAGTTTAACCGGAAGATTTACCATGAGCCGAGAGAATAGTAATCATCAATGCAATATGGCTGGAAGGTTCAAAGGTGAGCATAGCATACAATGAGAATTATTATTTTTCTTTTGCATTCGTAAAAATTATTTCTGCACGTGTGCGTGTTGTATTTTTTCTCGGTTGCGTACACGCATTGAAACAATATAAGTACAAGGTGCAGTAATTTTAAAACAAGTAGAAAAAGCCGTAGTGTTAGTTTGATGTACAAGTAGACAATAGTAATCTACTGAATGAAGATATTTTTCAGCACGACACATGGCATAAAACAACGCTACCGGCTTTTTTATTTTTGGTAAGCGTTAAAATAGTTTGTTTCATCGGTTCACAACTTTCTTTTTTTTTCGAATTACTAAAACCACACGTGGTCCTTGCTCATACACTATTTTAAATATATAACAGGTATACTAATTTTAGCAGTTCGGCTCACTATACTCCTAAATATTTACCACATCACTTTAACGAGTTTAATTTACGCATAGAGGAAGCCATGTATATCTTTACCTACTGGTAGGGAAAATTTCCTCAAACTAAGACCTCAATAGCTTTTTCATGTGTCTTTCGTAAAAGCAGGCAAAAATGTTTTGTCTTGCAGATGTATTTACGACGAGTTGAAATTTTCCTGACTGACTCTTAACGTCTTTCCCCGAATAGTTTGTTTGATATACTGAACATACACTTTAGAAAACATATACACATTCCATTATTCTTAGGATCTCTTGATATGTACCACTAACGAAGGAGTAAGTTGCATTTCGTCATGTACCACTAAACGTAATAACGAATGTGCATGTTTATTACGCAAAGCATACTTTTCAAGGTATAATAATAATAGTTCTTCTCATATGCATAATAGTTTAGTACATTTTTCCTCGTATTACTGCATTGTAAGGCTTTCTTTTGGGAACCTTAAAAAGTCTGGCACTGACTGCTTGCTTCCCCTCTCCTTCCCTGTGTACACTACCACAAAAACACACACTTTCCAACAACTTTTCTCGTTTGCGGAAGAACCGTTTTTCCTTTGGTTAAGTTTTCTTAATTTTACTTGCAAGCACCAACTCCTTTTTCCCATAAAAAGGATGATGACGACGATGATGTGGATGATGACAGCATATCAACTATGCCAGCAGCAACCAACGGACTCACAGGAGTGCACGACTCGTGACGGTACTTTTTCCAAGACGCACTTCCCAACAGAATTAAATGCACACAGCTATTACTTGTTTCTTAGTGAAAGAAAAAAAGTAATGTGGAATATTAAATTTTCCTTTTAAGTAAGCGGATAAGTAAGCGTAGTCATCCTTCTATGAAGAAAAAGATGAAGAAAGAAGGGAGAAAGGTTCCTTCTCATCCTTCCAGCGGCATGAAGAGATGTACAACTTTGAAATTGCTATAAGTAGAAGCAGTTCTGTACTTGTGAAATAGGCTTTTGTATGCACACTTTTCTTTACTTTGGATATCAAAAACTACCTCCTGTCATCATGATCATCATCGTCCTTCAAGCACCGTCATCATCATCATTATTATTGTAATGATCGTATAATCCAGAATAGAACCGTGGGCAGGTTGCTTGGTGTATGTCTGCAGGCAGAAAAAGGAGACGAGTTTTCTCGGGAAAGGATGATGATTGTCATCATCAGCTCCATGGGATGTGGATGTGATGACAAGGAAAAGGCAAATTAAAAAAATTCTTCCCCCGAAAAACTTTTATCGCCAGTAAAAAAACCTCAAAGATGAATTCTCTTAATTGGATGCTTATAAAGTAAGGTTATAATGACAATGATTGCACAGTCCTAGTTCAGGATAGTAAAGTTAAGCCATACGCATCAAAAGTATAAAAAATATGAGCTAACCTCAACAAGCTCAATACCTATACAGACAATTAATTATGTTGACGTTCAAATATGAAGACCTCTGCACAACACACCTTTTCACATCACCAACGCGTACAAGTTCAAAATTATTCCATAAAAATTGGGTAATTAAATAAACTAAGGTAGTTTTGGTAGTTAAAGAACGTTGAAGACGGAATGCGATATATGAATAGGCTACTATTTATAACTACGCCCGAATGATTACGAATGTAATGAAATATGATGTTGATATAAAAGTTTCAAAAAGTTGTTTGCCAAACCTTTCCATTGCTTATGTGAATTAAAAAAGAGTCGACTCGACCACAATAATGTGTCATCTCCATTAAGACCCAGTGCATTTTATGTCTACTGTTCCATCATCAAAACCGTGTCAACTCAAGGCGGCCAGAAAACTGATTATGAGAGAGGGTTGTGGGAAATTTTGTTTTGCTTACCTGGAAAAACAAAAGAGAAAACATATTTTTAGACATTTTTCATTCATTCATAATTTCATTCATTTTAAACCATTCAAGAATTTTAGTCTAAACACACAACATAAGCGGTGAGTCCCCAATGAGCTATCAATGCAATTTATCAATTCAATATTTCTAAAAGAATTGATGCATTATCGTCTAGAATCGATGAAATAAATCCGATGAGCCTATACATCTCATTTGTTCACTAAAAATTAACCATTACTCAGGTGCATTGCAAAAAACCCAAGTTGAAGTGAGCACTTGTTAGTTTACTTTCAATTTCTTTTATCTCGACGTAATTTTTAACTATACATGTCCACAACGTAAAAAAGTGCACAGAAAATACTTTACTAATGTACTGTGTGCAAGCCCAGAGGAAATACAGCATGATACACCAATATATCACGCAGATTAGATGAAAAAATTCAGTAACATTTTCTGCTATGCAAATGTTTGAGAGATGTGAATGAACATGGTACATCTTTCCAACATATTGTACCCAGCAGAACCGCAACGAGCAACATGGCAGTTTCATAAAAGAAAACGATAAATGCAACGATGAGTTATGTATGAAATTAAAGAAAAAAACGTAATCAATCAACAACACCTGTAGCTAAACAATACTTGAGTATACATGAAGATATACAACAGTCAGATATTAAGCAACCAGTGGAGTCAAATAAATTTTAGCATCTTTTCATGTTCATTGTTAACATGGACATTTGCTTATGACAACTCACACTGCTTTGCACCGCGCACCACATAACCATAACATGGCATTTTATTACACAAGGAACATCCGTTTTCCATTACTTATACTCATTCAAAACAAGATACATTTTTACAGCGTAACTTAATTCGGAAGAATCAAGAAGATGAATAACAATGCTCTCTCAAAAAACCTCAAGCTAAACGACATTTGTCAGTGAAATCAGAGAATAAGAAAACAAGAAAGGAAGGCCATCATAGTTTTTGAGCAACGATTGCAAGAGCAGAGATGCGAAGGAGAATGAAAAGAAGGGGCATTAAAATGTCAACTAAATTTGTATAATTCGTAGTAAGTGCCTAAGATGATAGTAAACAATGAAGCTAGTTTGCTACTACTTCAACCCAGCTATGAAGTTTACAATTTTTTTTTACTACACAACTACCTGTGTATGAGTCGTTGTGAATGCAAAGTATATTTTTGGTGTGTGCACAGAAACAGTGGAGCGATGTGTGTATCAAAAGATTAGTGTGACTGTGTGACCAGAACCGTATATCATTTTGATTGGGTATACATTACTCACAAGATTATTTTTCTGGCTTTTATTGCTGAGGTGTTGTCATTGTAGCGCTGGTAGTGGCTAACTTGCTATTGTATCGAATGCGAATGAGTGAAGTAATGGTTGAGCAAAACCACATAGTTAACTTAGAAGCAAGGTTTTTAAAAGACGGTGGAATAAAAGATAGATAATCTGATCAAGTTAGAATGGATGACACCATCATCATCATCAGCACGAAGAGATGATGTGGAAGGAGCCAGAGAAGTAGTAAACCGTATTCTGTAGTTTTACTACAAAACTTGAATTCTGAAACATTTTTTGAAAATGGTTTTATTCCAATATTCCTTTTTGCTGGTTATAACAAGTAACATTGAATTTTGAATATAATTTTAGTACGACGAATTCTGATATTGTATTTGCTTCGACCAAAAAATATGCAAAGTAAACTTATAATATAGTAAACACACGTTTACTTATAAAGGAAGCCGCAACTGCACATTAAAGAATAGCTGAGCATGAATGTAAAGAGGTTCAAGTGAGGACAGAAGAGGAAGTATGGTTTTAAGACAAAATGTCCGAGAAACCAAAAATGTTAAGAGCATCTTTTTTAAGGAAAATTTTCTGGTATCTGATGGAATAAAGAAGACTCTTTGTCATCGAACATGGAGAAGCGTATGAGTGGGTGCGTCTATGTTTTTTACAAGATAAGCTTTCAAGCACACACAACAACCATTAAAGCTGGAATAATGGCAGCAGGAAATTACATGTGCATGTGTGGGTACATCCTATCCAGAAACGACAAGTGTGTATAATGCTAAAAATCTAAATCATACATGCGTATGCACACTTGTTAAAAAAATGAATACTCTTACAAAACGGACATAGTCAAGCTAATCATCAGATAGATGCAAAATGGAAACAAGTTGGCTCAATTCAAACAGACAAATAATGTAACATTTATTGCACTCTGACCAGAATTCACAATGAGCATGGTCGCTTTTACACCAAAGAAGGCACATTTTTCCCAAATAGCTAATGATTTTTTGCTAACATTTCGAATGCAAGAGCAGCAGCTGGGAATTTTCAACAATCCATTATAAAAAGAGAAGTGAATGGAACCATTTAGCACTTGCCAGTTGATTTAAAAAAGTCAGTTCGGTTTTTTTGAAATTCTTCACTGCTGGTGTGACAAGCTTTTTATAATGTCTTATTTCTTTCTTTTAAGCGAGAAAACTTCAGTAGGAACAGTGTAGCATTAGCGCTTTATTGTTACTCTTTTATGTTTCATCCTTTTCATTATGCAGCAGGAGAAGTGAAAAAAAACACAAAAAAGTGAGAAAAAATCGTTATCAAAATCTTATTCTTATCACAGCTTCTCATCTTTTTCATGATTGTCTCGAACGAAACAGGCTTAACCCCTTTTGTTTTTAGATTATAATATGCATACGCATAACACATGTAAAGATGAGAAGATGGTGACATGACTATAACGTTCAGGATCACAAGGGGCAATTATAAACTGTGAATTACGTATACACTCAGATTGTACACAGCCATAGACTACTAAGCCCGAGTTAACTAATTTTCTATGCAAGCTTTTTGCTACGACATATTTATTTGTTTAGCTAGATGTGTTGGTGTGTGTGCTGCGCATATAACATGTATGAAATAATAAATATCATGTGTTATTTTCTTCATCTTTTCACTTGACTGAATCCTTTCTTAAAGAACGCATCATGACAGTCAAAGTCCAACAGGAACTCATCGGGGGTGAGCAGTGTGACTATCAATGCTCCTGTTTTCAAATTTAATGTAAACTCGTCATCATCACATGAGAAGCTCTACTACTACTGTGGAGAAAAGCATGAAGATCAAGAGAAGAGACATTGCAACTGGTGAAGTGAAGCTCCCTTGATAGTTTTGTTTTTAATAATTTACTGACAACACTGATTCGAAGGATGACAAGATGCTGCTGTGCTGTGTGATGTGCCGTTTGTCGCATTTTCTTCAATGTGTGTTTCCTACATAATGCATTATTATTATATCAGTTCACGGCTCACACAAACTTCTCAAAGGAGCAAGATTTTGTTGATGAAAATGACGACAAGGAGGAAAAGGGCTATCACACTGTGCGAGAGACTCATCATCAGGAATACAAATCAGGGAAAAAGATTGCTCCACGAGCGTCGTCATCATCGCGAGCATCATCACATGAACAGCGTAAGCAAAACCCAGCAAAATGCTTCGCATAAGGAAGTTGTCACTGTTTTTCAAATTTCTATGCAAATATTTAGTACACTGGATATTTTTAGCCGGAAAATGTCTTCTCCCCTGGTAAGTTGATGGGAAGAGGGAAGAAAAGGAAAGAGATGAGGAATCATCATTATCTGATTATACGACACAAGTTTACAAGTGGATCTACACATGTAATACGTGGGTTATTAGTTTTCACAGCCGAAGCCCGTTCACACTCATATTATCCAATATATCGAAAACATCTTTTTTCCGGTTTATCAGGAAGAATCAACATGATTGTCGTCATCGTCATCATCTATGAACTAATATTGTTTCAGCTCAAAATCTGTGACTCAACGGTGTACTTTTACTTATGCATATCATTATAATATTATAGCACTTCCTTCTCAGGATTATACAACATATTTGACGAAAAAAAAGTCGACATGGTTTTGGTGTGCACATACAAAAGCACTCTACATATCCAAAAAGAAGGAGAAGAAGGGTGCGATCAAATTTTCACAAAATCTACATAAAATAAATCGCTTTTCTTTGTGTAACTTTACAGGCTTCACGAAACACAACATACCACGTTGATGACGATGACGATGATGGCGCGGTTATTTTGCATTTTATGATGTTACGCTTACTTAACACGTATGAGAAAACCTTAGAGCTCATTTTCTTTTGAGATTACTAAAGGCTGGCTCTGTGGAATGAAATGGGATAGACGAAGGAGAGAGAAGGACGACAACAATGAAACGAACGATGACGACGATGAAGCAGGAGACGAGGAAATTTTTTATCCTGTTTGAATGTTGTCAGTGTAATGAGATACAATGTCTTGCCGATGCGATGATTCTCTTTCTTTTTTCAGCCAGTCAGCCTTTTCCATCATCAATTCCTTCCAAATCATCAGTCACATCCATCTCTAACAAATGAAAAAGGCGAATAGTGCGTATGTACCTATCATATAATACTCGTACAAATATCCCATCCAGTGCACTGCTCCATAACCATGTCTCATCATCATATTTATTTCATATCAATGTATATAGAGTTAGCTTTTTCCTAGCCTTTTTAGTTGATTGTCTCTTGTACCTATTCTCCTCGACGGAATCTCTTTCTCCTAAAAATGCTACATACATCACCCATCCAACTACGTAATTCACATATTATGCAATGTATGTGTGTACCCACATTCATTTCATATGCACACAACATCAACTTCCAATAAGTACGCAAAGTAAAAAATGCCACTGAACACACAAAAGATGATGGAAACAGAAGACTTATGTACATTACATCATATTTCAGTACATGCCTTCTTCTTTCGTACACACACATTGACTGAAAGATTCTACCATTTCTTCTTCATCATTACCGGCAAAGCATATATACCCGTCCTTGCATGTGAGCCCTTTGCATCTGGATTTTTACAGCATTATGCTATATGCTCTAAAAGAAATGAATGTTCTGTGATGATGCCGATGATGAAGATTGTAGTAGGAAAGGTACCTTTCTTCCACAAAACTTACCAACTGAAAGGAACGTCGAACCGGAGAAGAATAAAGCTTGAAGGGAGAAAAGCGCCTGTGTGACCGAAAAAAACTTTATTTTTATGAATTGGAGCGTTGTGAAATGATTTGAAAAAGACAAGCGTTGATGCAGAAGGAAACTAATATTTCTTAGGCGTATCAGTGGGAAAAGATACGACACGACAAAATCATGAGTAAGCATAAGTTGGTAATAAAATTATCTGCTTCCATTTCTCTCTCTCCTTTTCTATCCCACCCAAAAAATACATACATATATATCAATATATACTCTCCATCTATAGAATTCATAAACAGTATAATACATTAATAGTATTATAGATACATGAAGTTCTATAATCTATACAACTTCTGCTTTCATTTGCTGCTTGCGTTGCAAAATATAAAAAAGAAAGCAGGCAAGGAAGAGAAAGGGAAAAAAATGATGTGATGAAAGGATAAAAATGAGATGCAGGGAAAATGAAAAAAGTTGCCTGCAAAGACTTTTTATAGCTAGAATATCGTGTAGTACACACACATGGATTGCTGTAAAGTAATAATGATTATTTTTTAAATAAAAAATTTAAGCAAAGAGTCTTTCGTTTTTTTTCACAATAATCGCTATTCACCTAAAAGGGCCGACCGACATCAAACAAGTAAGCAAGAATCCCTTTGATATTTAAAGCATTCCTTTTTACACCTTTTTCTCCCCGTCTGTTGATAAGAATATTTTGCGCTCTTTGCATTTTGTTGGTGGTGGAGGTTGATGGTGCAGGATTTAGTTATCAGTTTTTGCCAGTACGATGCTCATTAACAAGTTGACAGCTCTTTTCTCTCGGTCTCCCCGTTTAACAAGCAATACTTTTGTAAGTTGCAAGTAGCATCGTCAGCCAGGAGGATTGGCTATACATTATGCCATCATTTTTTTTTTGCAGAAAAATTGTTACTAAAGCCAACTACTATCTTTTCTCAATTTCATCAAAAAAAATCTATTTTACCCAACAATAACTTTGCGTGCATCAACATCTTCGTATATTATTTTCCTTTCCTTCGTTAATTCGGTTTTATATGAAGAAAAGATTACTTTATACCTTTGCCTTTTTATTTGATATATTGTGTGTTTTGCAGGTGGATGCAAGACTTGTGCTTACTACATGGCCTGTCACTACCACATAATTACTAACAAAGTTTACCCGACACAAAAAATGTATATTATGGCCGTATTTGTAGTAAAAATGGGTTTTCCATCATGGCCCTATAATTAAACGAGCAAAATGAATATTTAAGAACAAATTAAAAACAAAACAAGCGCGCACACAGACTGTACATCGCTTTGTATTCTACTTGTCTCACCGAAAATTGTTTTCGCAACTCAGCATAAATATACATAATAATGATATCCAGCCGGAGAACTTAACACAACTATCACCCTACGCGATTGGTAACTCTTGCTGTTTCATTACGTACGAAAACTGCTGTTAGGCTATAAAAACGAAAAAGCACCCATCCATCTACCACAGTACCATGTCTGTCGACTAAACGAGTAAGGAAATCTCTCATATATTCATGATATTTTTTCTTAAAAGAGCAATATTGTTCGCACCGCGCTGCAATATTTTATGACGTGTATAACATTATTTTAATGCTCCACGCTTTGTTCTCTATTTGGAAACTAGTTTTGGGCTTCACGTATTCATGCTTTCAAAAAATACCAACTACATGGAACTATTTTTTTTTCTCCTTCAGAATACTGATTGTACCTAAAACCCATCAACCAACATCCACCCCCACAATCGTGGTTTCAATTCGTTGTTACCACCACCGTTGCACATTTTTATGATGAGTGAAATGTACTTCCTTTCTTAATTTTTATGCATTTTACTGCACGGAGTAAAAAACTGTTATATATTCACAGAGCACCTTTAAAAAAATTAATTCTTGCTGGTTTACTGCCTTGTAAAATCCATCCATTCATGGCATTATGGCTCTCCGTCCGTCGTAGTAGAGTAGTAACAGTGATAGAGTGACCCAACGTTTTCAGAGGTGAATCAAAAGTAAGAAAATGATAATGAGAATCACGTTACGGTACACACACTCATGTTCATATTGTTAAATTGGGTATTATGATGCTGCGTCGTAGCTATAAAAGTGATTATGATGCTATGTAGCCAGAAGAAAATGGAATAATAAGGCACTTCCCTTGTAAAATCCTGCCGCGTACACACGGCGAATAACGACAGATAAAACTAGGATCCATTATTAGGTCGCTACACATGTTATTAAACCGGTGTAATACACATAATAAAATTTTAATGCATTCCTATTACCATATTATGATTTTTGGAGAGAGAAAACGACTGCGACGAGAGAGGATAATGGAAGGAGAGCGAATAAGCAGTGCATTGGAAAGTATACAGAAGAAAAAATAAAGGTATTTATGGTCATGATATCATAACATTATGCATGCTGTTGTGTCGATGAAATTATTCCAACGTAAAGTTATACTTCATATTCATATGTATATCTTGATATTAGAACTTAGAACAAGTTACAAAAACTACAAAGTACATCCAGCCACTACTACTACTAATCCATCCATCCATCCGACAAGTCAACCCCATTTGAATGGTTGAATGTGGGCTGAAACTGTTTCCCTTTCAGTCTTAAACTCTTGTACACTCTTTAACTAATGATATTACCACTCAGATCACGTGTACAAGAGGAAGTTACATTTTTCAATAAATTTTATTTGTAAATTACAAAGTTGGCAGGTGAAACAAAACTGTGTGATGCACATCACATTACGCGTACTGCAATGTAGTACATGTACACGGTACAATTCATTTTCTCTCCATTGAATTGTTATAAAAAATCATTTTATTATTATTACGTAGAAAACAAGCCATGCCACAAATAAAAATGCAACTGTTTCAAATCAGGTAATCATATTATAATAATAATATAATGAAATCATGAAATGCGTAGTATTATTTCTTCACGTTACGTTGCTCAACTGCGTATCCACCGAAGCACTTTTAGTGGAACCGACATAACATTAACGTTCCGATGCGATGAATGATGATGATGGAATTTTCTCTATTTTTTAAGTAGCTGTTGTAAATTTTACAAGAGTATTACTACTGCTGTGCCTGTGACATGATTCTGTAGTAAACGGAAATCAATCCGAGAAGAGGAAAGGCGTACGCGGTGAACATTATAAAATGAATATTATACAATTTCCGCTACATGTCAAATGCAAATATTTTCTAAGAACCAGTAAAAAGTACAGGTGAACATGGACCTTATTTACTTGCGGTCTTAATGCTCGTCACAACCACAACTCGCCACAAGTTATTAAATAAAACATACTTACTCTTTTTATTGCGTTAAGTTAAGTAGCTTACATGCTACGATAATAAAAAAATTAACAAAAAAAATCATTCCCTTTACTTAACAAGCCTTTAACAAGCCAATGTTCCAATCAACGCGTACAAAAGTACAAAAGAAACGATAAGGGTAAGATACAAGTAATCTCAACTATGTACGCTTTATGCCCATACTATCATCGTAACATCAAAAAAGGATTTAAAGTTTTTGCCACACCACAAAAGATTATTATCAATTTTTCAGTAATAACTTAACACTTAATTCCTACAATTTTTTCACATTTGTACATCTCATTTAAACAAATTCATTTATAAGCATCCTTTATGTTCTCTTAAATTCCCAAAGAATAGAAAATTTACTGCGCTTTGCATACTTCGTAACATAAAACTTTTTTTTTCTCTCGAAAGGTAAAAAATCTATCTAAATTGTGTATAGGCATGCCTACAAGTAAGTCACACGGCGTAGCTCCGCTGGTAGCTTCCATGCTTCACGGCATGGAAGTTATAGTCAGCCAGTAAGAAGCAATTTTGTGGCAGACATGTAATAAAAATTCGCACATATTTCGGTTTAACAGCCGTTAAGACGGTAATAAATCTAAATTGAAGAATTAATTCTTTCATAGAGGATGGTTGCACACACACACACATGCACACAATTTCATATACATTTTTATCCTTGTGCAACTTATCGAGTTATGTAACAATGTTGAGAAGTCGGTTGTACTACAAAGTACGAACTGCATATATGCAAAAAAGTCAAAAGAAGATGTGAATATATATATATTAGAGCACAAGCTGTTTAGTGTCATGATCATCATCATCACATATGAAGATACATAATACATTATAGTGGAAAAATTGTAGAAGAAATTACGAGAAAATAAGTTGGGAAGAGAAGATTACCACTTGGAGATATGGAGAACGTATTTCTCTCTCCTTGTGATGTAGCATTTTATTATTCGCTTTACTCCACCACACCACGACGCTTACAGGTAAAAGTAGTAAAAAGTGTAGTGAAATTACAGTAGTTGTTCGAAGACTGACTTTTGCTCAGCTGCCTGCCCGTTAGACTGCATGGGCATAGACAGAAAAAGACTACTGGTGTGTGTAGCATGTAAGTATGTATGTAATAGTAATTTTTTGTGTATGTTGGGAGGAGAGAGAACGTACATTAAGGTCCCATTAAGATCATAAATTAAGATATCATTTCTTTAATGTGAAAATGTAAATAAGTATCTAACACCAGGGTTGTTGTAAGTGTAATAAGTGTATAGTTAGATGAGTTTGTGGATTAGAGTAGACACTCCGGGTAATAACCAACTTTCTAACCTACTGAATATACGGTTGATATTCTGCAGTATAAAAGGATGCTTGATGATGATGGATTCAAATTATTTAGGTATAACATTACATAGAGGACTCATTAAATTTAAAGTGTATACTTGCGCCGGCATATGTAGGCATCGTACGCCATAATAGCCACCCGGGTACATTCCATTGTATGATAGTATGTATTCTTGTTTAAAATAGCATTGTTACTTTACGCAAACATACGACCGCGAATAACTTGTTTTTTAAAGAAAAGTGAAGTTGGGCTGAACAAACGGTTATAAATTTAAAAACATAGGATGCCATAGATTGTTACAGCAGTCAGTCGGAGTAGTACCATGTAATTTCAGGTATGTGCTTAATCTTTCGCAGAAAAAAAGATGACGCATCCCACACGATACTTGAAACTACCACCAATAAATAAAAATCGGGTTGTGGAAAAAAACTAGAAGAATAATGATATGGTATTTAGCCATAGTTCTAAAGTATCTACTTTGATTACCTTGTTAAGAAGAAAACTTATTCTGTTATCTTTCAATCTAAGTGGGAGTAGTAGCAACCTAACATATTTTAAAATTAGTTATGCTTAATTATTTGAATGTACAACTACCGCATTAAAATATTGCAAACAAATATTTCAATTTTTATAAGATACAAGCTTTTACTTTTACTTCCACACATTATAATTACGCCATTTTCCATAAAATAACAATCTATTTATTTGTCGGAATGTTCTAGACTCACAAATACAAGCAGAATGTTGAAAGAAGATTTTAGAGATGAATCGTGTTTCGTACGATACCTAAAAGATATTTTATGTAGGTATAGACTATGCAGAGTGAAGTGTACCTACATGGAGAGAAAGAACACAACAACTGCAGCTTAATCCTAATCCCTGTATTTCCAAAACATGTCAAGAAGTATTTAGAAATGCCTCTTCAACTTAATCTAATGCAGCACAGGAGCGTCTACAGCCATTGCGCACGCAGACAAATATCTCTTCTTCTTCTTTGCTCTTAGGCATTTTAGTCCGCATATACACCAAACGTACACACATTTCAATTTCCCTTTCCTCATCCATTTTATTTCACTTTCATTCCAACTTTTGTTGTAATTTTATTTGCCGTATTCCATCCTCTCCAACTCGAATGATTTTATAATTTTCTTCGTCTGCTACTTCCAAAGAGTGTTTTTATCCTGTGTACATGCATCATCAACATCATCATGTAGTAGAATATTATATCTTCACCATTTGGTTACATGCTCACACAGACAAATAAAATATTTTGAATGGACATCTCGTGAATAAATTTGTTTGAAGAGTTTCGAGAGAAGTATCCTCCTGTTAACCATCCCTCCTCTTCCCACTTTCAAAATGAAATTATTTCACTTATGAAATTTGAATTTGCTCAAGTTAGATTGTTCATATTTGCTTGCAGTAAAAAATATGGAACGCGAATCAAAATAATGATATTGGACAGGTCCCTCAGCTATACGCTAATATGTAGGTACATAAGAATATTATAGAAAAATAAGGCTGAAATGTGTAAAGATGAATATCCCCATTCTGGTTCTCCCTCACTCAATATAAAAGCATGACTATATATACAGCACACGACAGCAACACTAAGAGAGCATCAATTCAAACTCGTCATCATCATCATCATCACCTCCAAATGGTGTACAAACAAGATGTTTGAAAACTACGTAAGGAGCCATCATCATCATATCACCCTGTATGATTTGTAACACGTAACTGTGCACTAGAGAGAAGCATAAATGTATTCTGGATAGTGTACTATAATGTGTGTGGAAGTGGTCCTTCGTCTACTGCTCCTGTTTCTCTGGTATTGGCTGGCAAATATGAAGTGGAAATCAACCAACCTTCACAATCCAGTTAAGTAAATCTAATAAACACATCCAATTTTATACTTTGAGATGGATACATGATGGGATGCACACACAAGCAACATCATTCTCTGGTACAAAAACACACACACTTTTCTCAAAGAACACACAAAATTGACGTGAAGAGAAAGACAGATAGAGAGATGAAAAGAGAGAGAGAGAGGAAAAGTCGAATCAACCAGGGAAGCAGTCATTCACTAAATTCATTTTGCGTGCTTGATGATTCCTACAAGGTGTTTGCCTGCTTGTTTACGTTCTTCTGTCCGTTTTCAACAGTGCTGAGAACTCCACCAGCGTTTTTACTGGTAATTTACTATCACTTTGCCATTCTATATAGTGACGATAACGGCCTAACGTACAAAGTACGGCATCCCAAAAGAATGACGAAGCGCATCACAGAATATAATATACCGACAACTAAAAAAGGCAAACTCATCGATGATGAGCAAGGGCAGCAGCAGGAAAAGGAGCACAGAGTACAAAAAACAGCAGACATCATTGCATTGCCATCATCATACTACAGAGAAGATATCTATCATATCATAACAACTAGTCAGCAAGTGAGTCGTTTTGACTGGGTACCCTTTTACTCGGGAAAAGCATGCCATGTGTACAAGTGTATTTGATGAGACGATCATTATATGAAATGGTGTTATTTTTGTACTTTTCTCTGCAACTTTAGGTGATGTGGTAAAAAGCTGAAAATGGCTGGTATGTGATGTGTTATTTCTCCATTTCTTTCCTAAAAACATTTACAGCACATAGCAGAGTTGTAGAAAGCCAGAAAAAGTATTTCCACTTTTACAGCTAGGTATTTTCATTCATACAACATTAATGTATGTTTCTTATTTTATTTTTTTGCTATTAGACTGCAACTCGACTTAAGACCAGTGCCTTTTATTTCATATGTTCATAAAATCTGGCGAACTTTCATATAAGCCATAATGGTTGAGTACTTCCAGGAAAATATGTCTTTAGAGAAGAGAAGGAAACTGATATTTGTACATAATACATATATGCTGATTCAACCATAGTTCTGGCTGGCGATGATTCCCCATCTTTCCTCTTTTCTCGCTCTCTCTCTCTAAAAACTTACACACATACACTCACATTTTCTCATCATATTTTTTTGAATCCAGAGACTCCTGCTACAAATTGAATTCCAATCTAATTTTCACAACATCTCATCACTCATCCTGCTTGCTCGTTTTTTCCTTCATCGTCATTCGTTCGTTCGTGTGAGTGAACGACTTTCCCCATTACCACGACGAATGAATGAACTGACAAAAAGTTACCGACATAACGCAAGTTGCTTGAAAAGATGTGTGTTTTTAAACTAGCAAGTGAATTCTAGGAAGTTTATAGGGAATTCTGGGTGGATGGAGACCTTCATAGTTTTCAAATTTGATAGGTACATACACATTTTCTAGTACAGGAACTGCAGCAATAGAAAATATAAAATAATAAAACACTTCTTTCTTTCACTCTATCTCTACTTCAAACTATCATGCAGGACTTTTATATGGCTTCTTTTGCAGGAAAAGTGAAACAAAAAACTACTCATGGAAAGTGCTTGCACAACCGACTGATACCATCATCAACATCATCATCACTATCACCTCATCACCGCCGCCCTCGTTTTTTCTCTCTCGCTCTCCTTTCCATCTAATAATACTGTGTACCATATAAATATGAACAAATGAAAAACTTTGGAGAGCCATTCGGCAAAAAAAAAAGACGGGCTTGCTTGTGAGAATGGAGTCTTTGAATTGTAACAACATCCTTGGTTGGCTTGTCTATCCTTATTTGCTTAGTCAGAGTAACGACTTTGAAGCAAATCATTTCCTTTGGAGTTGTGCTCCAATTCTACATCATATTATTATTGTACTGTTGCTCACTACTACTACGTGTTTTATAATGGCTATTGGTGTAAACGTAACATGTTCTACTTTATTTGAATCTTTTTTTCTGTCGTTTTCGGCTTGCTTTTTGTCATACGATTGCCATCAGCAGAAGGATACAGCAACAACAGCAATTTTTATTTATGAGGATATTTGAATTGCCATCGTTCTGTTTATTTCATTCCTTTACGAGGAGAAGAAATTTTTCTTCAATTCTCGCATTCAACGAATGGCGGAATAAATAAGGATATCATTATCAAGAAGGCGAGAGGAATCAAAAAGAGATTTTTCCTCTTTACAAAATACACAGATTTCAACTTTAATTTCCTATTTTCTGCCATTTTACACCCGGTCACGTGGAAAAATCATTTTTGGAAATCGAAATTTTTATACGATTTTCAAATGATTGGATAGAATAACGAAAATAGAATACATAAAGAAGCTTGCATAAGTGTAGGTACAACGTACAAACAAAAGTGGCAAAAGCTACAAATTCCCTTGTTATCTCAAGTATGAGAATTACAATCTGGAAGTTTTTTTTTTGCTTTTTATCATTTCAGAATGAAATTACGACGAAAGATGAACCGAGTACCTGTCTACAGGACGAATCTAATGATAGGAATAATTATTGTTCCAAAGTAGAAAAATGAAAAGGTTATTGCCGAAATCAACACGACGACATGCAGAGTTTACGTACAAACAGCTTGAAAGCACATAATATATTTTTCACCGGAGAGAGGGAGAACTGAAAGCAGAGTCGATAGGGAAATTGAGAATTTATTTACTGCACAGTCCATAATGTTGTTGCTGTTGATAATAACCTGTTTGTTTGTGAACAAGCTTTATTCGCACAGATGATACGTATGAGTAGCGGCACATTAAGGACATAAATATTCGTACACTCTATATTATCCATTTTATCATCATGATGATATGATGATGATCATCATTCAATGTTGAGTTGATATTATGCAAAATGTAAATTTATTCCCTGACTATACAGACATACATCATTTTGTAGCTCAGATGCATGCCTAAATAAAAATAATAACAAGATGGAGAAGAAAACAACAACAGCAATAAGCGAAAAGCTTGGAGAGGGAGAGAGCGCGTCAAGGGGGAGCATAAAGGAACGAGTAATCTGCATTTCTTTCACAGCAAGGAAGGCAACGACAGGGAAGAACCTTCTTGGTGATTAATCATTCGTATAGAACTCTTCTCCTTGTGTGCATATGAAGCTGAGAGAAATGCTTTTGTCAGCTCATTTGAAATAAAACCTTTAAAAAATTATTTCAATACCTTTCGTTCATATTTCAATGTACGTATTTCATGTGCTTAGTAGTAGCCCTCTAGAATATGCAATGTGTGTACAAACCATGGCAGGCCAAACAAGCAGGATTTTCTTTTTGGCTAAACCGGCACAAACATAAAATTTGAACGTACGGCTTTTTTATTGTATTGCATATTTGGCAGTAAATGGCTAATGGCCATGGTATAATGTCCAGCGACCTTGGTATATTAAACTGTGATCCTCATTAGCATACTTTGATGTGGTCATTCGTTACCTCTCTCTCTCTCTCTCCCTCACTCGCTAGACGTATAAGCCTGTTCGGTTCGTTTTTCGTTTTCATTCCTTTTTAACGAACGTAAGTAGACTATTCTCAATCCTGACTTACAGGGAAAACATGAAAGGCTGTGACTGTGAGCGAGCATGCTAGTACACACAAAATCATTCCCTGAATCTGATATAATCCGATTTGATAAGTCAGGCTTGCGTAATATTATAATGGTAATGGTGTACTAAACATATATAAAACCCAAGTCTATAGATTTTTCTCAGTGTTTTAAAATTCTGCCAAGTAATATTGCATTTTCGAGATTGAAAGAGATGAAATAGGGCTTTTGGTGAATGTAGGGACAAAATTTCTGTTTGTGAGCGAACATTTCATATTGTTCCACCATCATCGCCACTACTACCACCAACTACTACACAGAGCACACAAGAAACGTGAACGTGCGTCGACACATATCGATTTCAGACATGTTTATGCATAGCCAAAGGGGAAAGCATCATGGTTTTGTGATGTTGACGACCACGCTCATGATGATGGTAATAAGAGCCGCAATAGTGTACTTACATAGCTGCCGTTTCTACTCCTGCTGCCATTTTCTCTATCTACCAACAGCAACTATAGAGTTTTGGCAGTATTATTTGAAAATATGCTCATAAAATCCAAACTTCGTTACACAACAGCCATTAGGGCTACTGGCTGACCAATAGACCATTTTATGGACATTACTTAAAATGCTCTTTCTTCCTCTCTCTTACTCCTGCTCTGCTTCTCCCGGTATCTATCCATAAGCTTCAAACAGGCAAAAGAAATAAGACGCATTTCAGAATGGGTTTTCTGCTGCTGTTATGAGTAAGCGTATAATGCACATTTTATGGATGAGTGTTTGTGTATGCGTTTTTCGGCATTATCGTCATAATGCAGAAAATCATGATATCTTTGGCAGTCCAGTCATAGAGTCAAAGAGAGATATACAAATAATACCGAGTACTATCGACTGGCTAATATGTACATACTTATCATATATGTACCCTTTATTAAAGTTAATGGGTGCGAAGTGGTAGTAGATAGTTTGGTTAAACTGAAAGGATCCCGTAGTGGTCTGGAAGGCTAACGGCGGACTGCCAGACTACCTCTTACGCTGGACAATTCACTAAACTATTATTCTCAAAAAATAGCCGTCAGCTAACTAGTATAGTTTGTGTACATATAATACCCAATGCTGATATCTTATTATTATTATCATTGCTATTATAATCGGTCATAAAATAGAATCATGATCCGTTATATTTTTCTATTGAAAATTTAGTGCAAGTGGTCACAGCGGGAGAAGCTACATGCATTGTCCATCCATCCTCGAGTCCCTCTAACTCCTCTGCAATATACGACCTTCACAGTAATTCATTTCAACGCGAATTTATGTACAATAAAGGTAATAATATTTCATATTGCAGAGCAAGCACATCATTTCATATTATCCTATTATTAAGCTAAAAATTTATACACAGAGAAAAGTATACGCGTATAGTTAACGTAAGGTATTGAGAAACACGGTTGTTAATATGAGTTGACAGGATAATATTTTGAAGCACACAGGAGACAGGAGCGGAGTGAATTTAATACCACATCGCTGCGCGAAATGTTCCTTTCGGGCCATGATCCATCAAAGTTTCACTTTCCTACTGCCATTCAATAACACATTATCTAGTACATATGTCCATTTTATGTGTTGCTGAAGGTTTCTTCAAATTAAACAACTTTTTAGCAGTGACAGAATAATAACAACCGACAAAGGGGAAAGCTTCTCAAGTAATAAAAACATACAAACATAATCCAGCTCAATTCAAGCGTTCAACAGGGCCATCAAAATAAGAAGGAAAGCAGGGGACGAAGTGCACATGAATAAGACACAAGAGATATAAAAAACAGCAAACATAAGTAAATAGGTTTTGTTGCATATGAACATCAAGTTACACTCTATAAAAACATACAATAGAGTGTACAAACATACATCTTATAGAAGGTTTGTCCTATTCGTTTATAACTTCGTGCAAGTATGTGAATGTGACAGAGGCGTAGTAAAACAATTCATTTCTTTTTAGTGCAATTTGACGCAAATACTTGTATTATTTACACATGTTACTTTGATTCGGTGTAACCTACCTTGAAAATGTACACAGACAAAACGCAATATAATATGTGTGTACTTTTTCTTTATCTCTCTCTCTCCCTTCCATCTCGTCTTTTCCAGTCCTTCATGGTATTTATATTGACAGTAGTGGAGCTGCCTATATACGAAAGTGTATCCTTCCCTCCGACTGCCATTCCACCACCATCATGTCCTTCTACTTTGCTGTATGCTACCCGATTCCAAAGACATCTTACGACGACCAATTTTGATTACAATTCAGAGCACGTTCGAATTCCCCATACCACAAAAGAGTTGAGGCGAGATCAAGAATCAAGGAGTTACGTGGCCCCACACATACGAGCTCGCATATCTTTATGCATGCACACATATACTTGTAGCAATAATAATCTAATATAGCAAGAGACTCAAGACATCAACTAACTCTGCCTTTCACACACACATTATGTAATATGTATCCTCTAAAATGGCCCTGGAACTTGCACTCCTTGTAGGAGCATTAGTAAAGTCTTCCGCTTAAAGCGTGGAGAAAAAGCTTTAAATTTCTTGTCTTTCTTCCTCTTCCCTTTTTCTCAATCTCCTTCTCTCTCAAATGCCCGTACACATACCAAACATGGAGTCATACATTTTTTTGCGATTGCCTGAGTGTATGTTGTGAAAATGTTATATTCCAGGATTTCCCTACACTATTTGGAGGTAGATTGGTGGTAGATATACATATTTTTCGATCACATTTTAGATAGATATTCCATGCGAGAGAGAAGAGACTTCACCTTTTTCGTTCCTGTCAAAGTGGTTGAATCCACACATTTAATGGATCCACTTATATGTACAATTCCCGACAGACAAGCGATGCAATGAAAAACCCTGCTGTTTTAATCACGCACACTCTCTCATCTAAACCTTCGGCCGGCATTTCTCTCTACTTACTACGCTTACACTTACACACACACAACCATCTACTCGCTTCAGGTTTCTCTCCCAGAAAAACCACAAAACAGAAGGAAACAACCGCAACAACAGCATTTAATACTTAAGTTTACTTCGTTTTTGTAATTGCTTTTCTACTGTTGCTTGCTTGCAAGCGAATAATTACAAGTACCCATAATTACTTCCCCTCTCTCTCTATCTACAGCAAACCTCTCGCATCACATCTTTCAGATCAAAACTTCCACGAAACTCTACTACTACATATACCACGACTGCCACCACCACACCAACAGTACCACCACAGCGTTTACACTACATTTTTACTATGGTGCGCTTCACTTAATGTTTATCTCATCAGTTTTGTTCGATAAATACACATTTTGCTACAAAGCAACAAGAAAAACACTACGCACGTAGCACACAAACGAAAACCGCAACAAAAAACATGAGCAAAAGAAACTAACAAGTGTTGTAAAATATACTAAGCAAATGCCGCTTTTCCAGCCTCCTTACATGTATCTACGTATACGCACAAGTTATTAGACACACCGATAATTTCAAAATCTCATACAAAAAAACTGTGAATGAGTTGAAGTCAGTAAGCCAAAGTATAAATGATATGAAGCATTGCCTTTTCTTTCTATAAAACATATCATCAATTTGCATCATCGTAATTCTTACATCTGTAATTATCGATATGCGTAATAGTTGTCTTTATTTCAATCAAAAATACATTATTTTTCGAATGTGCTCAGAATACAAACAGTAGCAGTAGACGTATTATTATTTTTCATCATCATCATCAACTTTTTTACGCATAAACATTCATTTCACCCTTTCACGCAGTTCCTCGGCTTTTCGTATCAGTGGTGGCAATTTAAGCGGAGCGCCAACCGACTTTTTTCCCAAATTCTGTTTTCACTTACCGCAACATCCGCCAATTTAATCTTCATTAAGACCACATTGCCACGAAAATGAAGTAAACAAAGGAAATAGAGGGAGGAAGCCGAAAACAGCAATCATGAATATTTCAGATTTTTTTTCAAATGCAATGTTTAACTATGTAGCGAATGCAGATTCACAACATCTCTTGTATGTATTTTGAGTTATTATTGTCGTTCCATTTGTTTATCAAGGTTAGAAATGTTTAAAAACGTGTATACCTAGTCTTGATACAGCAAAGCAAGTTATCAATTCATCCGCTCGACCTGAACCATCGTAGACATTTGCTACCATCCAACAACAACAACAATGATGATGGAGTATTCACTCAACAATGTCGGTATTCGGTATTGTTGGTTATGAAATAGCAAAGAGCAAGGATTATAAAATATGTTACATTTCATACGCATACCACTCTTCCGACATAATTGCTCTTCTACACTTCACCCTTAACCTGAACAGAATATTATTCCATTCAACATTGTTTCCAAAATAACCTGCAGAAATGCTTGTAATAAAACATTTTATACTTTTAAGACGTATAAAAAGAGTACGCATCACTGCAATGAGAATTTACTACACCACAGTCAGTTTAATAACCAGCAAGGATATATAAGGTGGTAGCTAGATACGTACACGTTTCCCTTCTTCTTTCTACGGTTAACTCCTTTACAGCAATCATCCATCATAATATCCTTTTTCAGATTGAAATCAGTTCATAAGCATTTTTCTCCTCTTCTGACATGAATTTTTCTACTATTTCATACCTTACCTCCCTCCACGCATCTAATCAAAAGCCATAAAACTTCTCTCTTACCGGCGGAGGAATGGATGAAAAAAATTCGTACAAGTTTATTCGTTTACTCAAGAACTTCAGCTATGCTCTCTGGCTTGCCATATTTTATGATGAATCCTGCTTGCTCGAATTATCTACTTGAATCCGTCAATCAAATAAACGTTGCCTGCGTACCTACTGCTACTACCAACTCACTAAATAAAAATAATGATAATAACAACAATGCGGAAATTCCTAGTAATTCTCCCTCCGCAGAGTAATTATACATAATAAACAATCCATACAATAATAATAATACCTACCAACAATGATTTCATTGCAGGCACAATAATCTTTTATACAAGCACTTAAAAATCACACACTGAGAATTATAGGTTTAGGGGAAAAAATTCCTCATCTCATGGAGTAACAGCAAACTTAACTTAAAACATTAGATCAGCAGGTAGCTGGCTAATCGTAGCCGAGCTATAACATCATCGCTAAAAACTACCATTCGTTACGTTACCCTTCTTTTTTAATGCAAGTTCATACCCGCACGTCACACAGAGTTCGTTCCCTTTGAACTACTGCGTGTAAGAACGAGATTTCTGCAAATATTCGTCTTCTTTGAAACCCAAAAAACTTTGAAGCATAATATACGTTGATGATAGCTTCAGGAAAAAAGATGCTAGTTGCTCAGAATACTAAAATACTACTGCCGTGCCGGCAGCATGTCAAATCAAAAATAATCTCGGTTATGCTATAAAAACATATAGTCATCAGCATACCATCGTCAACTTGAAGCATTGCATAACGTCCAAGCGTAACGTACCTTACACACTCTCGACCAAGATTTTTGCATCACGATGTGTACATAATTGAAAGACGTAGACTACAACTTCCTTTTCATATCCATGCTTCACGTCTTTCAAGGTCAAGCCAGTTTTTATGTTTTTTTCTACGGGGAAAATGCGATTTCCCTTTTTCCTCTTAACGTAATAACGTACAACTGACATGTGTAATTATTACACCTGTGCCCTGTTCTTATTTCCGACGGTCTGATGTTATAAAATCAGTAAAAAATCTGCATTTTTTAAAAATTATTCATCACCACTATAATATACACATGCTTGTTTCCGTTCTCTCATGATAAACGTTTGAACAATGTTTCCTTCTTTCTTGTAGCAGCTAAGTAGTTTGCCCGGAAGGGCCAGTATTAAGGGGAAACGTATATATTTTGCTCTATCCACTGTCAGTTACTCAGTACTGCATATTTTACTCTGAAAAAATATGCAAACGAATTATTTTATTATTAATATTCCATAATTCAAGCTGCATAATGTTATCTATATGGCATAAAATTAAGTATAAGTGGTATTGCTAGCTGTATATATGCACAAGGCATGGATATTTCTTGTCATAATTAGTCAGTCAATCTAACTTTATTATTACATAAGCCCTCGAGATGAATGCAGTAAATTTACAACATTTCAACATCTCTCGATTTTTCAATGTAAGCGTGAATTTCTAATTACGCTACTTTAATGATAAGGAGAGAAAGATGATGTTGATTATGTGAGCTAAAGCTCGGTGTATTTTTACAACATGAGTTAATAGGCTTTATTGTAGTTTGAATTTTCTTACACGTCTAAAACAAACGATCAGATAGATATTTTATAGCTGGTACTTACGTTGTATATATGCTTATATAACAAGTAAGATAAGCAACTGGACACGTTGTGCCATGTTATGTGGTTTGAATCAACCAAACAATACATTCATAATTTTCTATTGCTATTTATTCAAGTAAGCAAAAAAAACCATAAAATTCCAGCTTGTACTACTACTACTCTTGCAGAGGCTTAAAATGTGAAGCCACCATACTACCTGCAATTATGTATACTTTTGAAAACATCTTATCATCATTTCACATCAAAGTCGTCAGTCATTTTCGCTTGTGTGTGGTGCTTCTGTCTTCACTCTAGACACGAAATGTTCAACCGGGCATAAAAAACTCTTATAAAGTAACACAATAAATACTTAGCATAGTCAATGCTGCAATGTGTGTTTGCTCGTGTAGTAATGAGACTCGCCCGCTATTATATCCTAAAGCCTGTGTACAGCTCATATCATCATCACACCGCCATACAGACTTCTCTCTGGACATCATCAAACCAGGCTATTATTTTAAAATTCCATGCTTGTATTGTATGTCACAAAAAGAGCAACGCATATTTCTTTGTCCATCGCCTTAAAACAAGCTAATATGCAACTTTCAAGTCATTTTAATGCCTTTCCTTTAAATCTGAAATAAAAACCAGATGTATAAAACCTTTTTTATATTATGCCGATGATGATGCTATGAAGATGAAGACTGATGGCGATGCTAAGCACACACGTTGCGATCGCGTAGAAAAGTAAGCTGGTAGCTATCAACATGATCTTAACAAAGAAAGCTATGTATTTTATGCATACCATGCATTTATATTTGTGTCATATCATTTGCGAGCCAACTCCCTGTCATCATCATCACATCACTTTTCTTTATTCTTTTTTGACGAGAAACAAAACGATCAGGTTCTTACTTTGGAAAATTAATGAGCATCCAATAGGTTTTTAAATGGGCTCTTCAAAAGACAAATGAACAAAGAAAGCTCTCACATTTCGAATGTATACAAAGTACTTTGAGACTCGTAATAAGTATACGTGTGTGTGTGTCTTCTCCTTTCGTGATTTCATCACTTCACCTATCACATCACACTACGCAACATTAGCTGGCTTTTACATATGTATTTATGCATTGCGAACCTTCATGCTATTTTTTGCTGTCTTCTACGATCCTTGTCGACCGCCGACATGTTTTTTCTTCCTCTTTGTATTATTTGATACGTGATACATGCTACGAATTTTTAAGTAGCAAAACATTTTATTTGATAAAGTGTTGAGTTTTATGAATTAGCCGGCAATGAAGAAATGATTGATATTGTTTCTAAATTTTTCAATTCACACAGCAAAATATCAAGAAGCAATACACGAACATCGTCGGAATTTCTTTTTTCCCTTGGATCAACCATCCAGTTTTCGTTTCGTGTCTAAATGTTGTGCAGTTTCTGAAGTTGTTTTTTAAACTGGAAACATACGTGTACAAACTGGTGTGTGGCTGTATTTTTAATGCTTTTGTTGAAAAAAATTGAGTGAGTGAATAGTAAATTTTTCACTCAAATTACATGTCATGAAATTTATGGGAATTTGCCCCGATGGCTACAGATAAGGAATTGTCCATGTTCATAGATGAATAGTAGAAAATAGTAGGATGTATGGCTGTACATGAAATTCCCTTTTTCACGAACATGAGCGTAACAAAGCACATACAAAAAGGAAAACAATATCTAGGGCAAACTTTTTTGTATTGCTCATTCTGACTTGACTGACTTTGTACTCTTTTGGAGCAGGCTTGTTGGTTTAGTAATTTTAGTTCGGTTGCATGACAGAAATATGCGTGTTTTATACTTTGTCAGAAGTTACTAACATTCGTTCTTTTATGAACACTGTACTACTTGTTTGTGTACAATACATTACAACTTTCCTTGAAAATACCTCATTCTTTCTCTGTTTTCTGCTAAAAGCAAAAAGTAATTACTAATTCATACAAAAATAGTTTTCTATTCAATTTCATTTCAAATTACGTGATAGCTAACAAAGGGCAATAGTATAGTAGTTCCTGTATTGCTCCAACTTTGCCTGATTTTCCACTGGAAAAGCCAAAAAACTCTGTGAAATTTACCCATCTTTTCAATTTCCCCAAATAGCCAAGCTTATTGTACAATATAATGATTTAAGTTTAAGCCCAGCTAATGATTTCCTCGCACTGGCTGGTTAAAAGTATTCAATATGGTAGTTTTTTTATGATGACTATATATGTATGAGCATGAGACATGAATTCTAACCGAACACACAATTATGAAATAAGTTTCTGCCTCTCTGAAAAGTGTGCGTGTACTTCATACTTTTCTGTTTGTTGATCACTTCCCTTGGCTTCATTTCATGAAGGATTCTTATCTCATAAAATGACAATGAATGAATAAATAAATAAGTAATTATTCACTTTTGAAAAAAAGTTCAGTTGGTAAACTTTACTGTTCCTTATTATTGAGCTGTTTGTTGTGAGGTTTCGCAGTGCAACGACGTACATGCCTATTATGCCAACACCTTCCCCATATACGATAGAGGCAGCTCTAGATTTTTCGAATATTATGATGACGAGGTTGCATAAAAACCTCTTGGCAATAGAAATTTCTCCCATTAAAACTTTTTCTCGAATAATGATTTTTATCTTTATAGTATTTTCGAAAAGCATCATACATAAGTAATAACGAAGTAAAATGTATCCTACGTTTTCCTCCTAAACGTTATACTTATCTTGAAAATAATAAAAAATGATCCCTCCTGCAATAATACGAAGAGAAAAAACCTCAATGTCATCTCATATAAATTTTCTTATAGGCAATAATACGATTTTTGAATGCACGTCGTGATACCCTCTGAGTTTAAGTGTTTGTACACGTTATAATATAAGAAGCATTAAAAATATGCAATGCAATATTAAGTACGTTCATAACTAAACCATAAAATTTTCTTTATGAATCAACGTGTAGTCTTTTGAACATAATAATAATCTTTTCATTAAAAATCATTGGCCAAAGCAGTGTGCTGTTTGTTGCTTCCTCCTCTTCTTATCCTGCAAACTTTTTGTTGATGTTCAGTTGCTTCTGCCACCAGCCATAATAATATTATAGAAGCAGATCATTTGCCATTTTACTTACTAGCCAAACTATCAACTTAACCAACCGAATCTGAGAGGGCATTTTTTCATGTGCACAAACACTCTGTATACAAAATAATAAAATGCGCTGTGTGCACAATAATATGTGTAACGTTTGAGCTCCTCTTCTTCTTCTTGTTTTGCTCCTTCTTTTTCGCTCCGTGTGTGTTTGCCCACAAAAAACTAACTTGAGAGAACGACAATGACAAATCACCTACAAAACTCCCATAAAAATCCACTTCATTTATGGTCAGATGACATGATTGGCCCATGCATAATACTTAACTTTCTTCTACCACTACCTTTTCTTCTTCCTATAAAAATCTAGTGTACTGCTCTTTGGCAGTTGTTGTGTTATGTTGGTTGGGGGTAAGTATGAGTTAGACGAGTTGTGACTGTGTAGAGCATTTTGTTTGCATCACATAAACTTTATTATAATGACTTTGTATGACCGAATCATACATTTTTCCTCACCGTGCCTCTCCACTGATGATATTCATTTTGAACGACACAAGACCAAGGTGCATAAAGCAATTGGATAATTTTGCTGGTGTAAACTGCAAGGAGGTAGGAAGCCATGAAAGTACCTCGTATTTTATAGAATAGGTACTCGGCAAAAGCTTTAAAAATAGCTATCATATTCCAACGATATAAGAACACCGGCTTGGTTTTAATGCAGCAACACCACGTATTGCATCAATTTTTATTTTATTATGTACTTATCTTTTTATACACATTTTTGAAAAATGTACCTTTCCACCCACAAACAAAAAAAAAAACGTTTGTCAAGCTCTTGCTCAAATACAAAAAATCACTCATTTTTACTGCATGCTAATGTAATTTATATTCTTAAACATTTACTTCTGTCTTCTCAATGAGAAAATGCTTTATTCACCTGTCGTATTGTCGTGTGAAACAAAGTTTTACGCATGCACATTACTACACCATGTATATATACATCTTACGTGTATGAGCCTGTAATAAGTAATTATGATGAGTCTGAAATGAAAGGAATTGTATTAAAGAGGACAGAACCAGCTTTTCCGAATAATCCCTTGTCTGTCATGTCATTTGCAAAAACTAGCTAGACGAAGAAAATGCTGAAAATTTTGTTTGAACAAGGAGACAGTTCCCATTATGTGTAACGTACCCTCCCGAATGAAAACAAGACAGAAAACCAACGACACAATAAGAGACTGGGAATCAGCTCAATGTGCTGAAACCAACAATAAAGAGAAAAGAAGAAAGAGAGACGTAATCATAATAAGTGAACTAGTAATAATAATGATGAAGTACTTTATTTTGTAACTGATTGCATGTATATACACACAGGTGTATATACGCTTGTGTTTGTATCATTAATGCCTATATTTCCCTATTGTTGCATTACATTATAGATGACGACGTTGGAAGGATGGTTTGCGAATAGGATCTTTTGGGATGCTTGCTTGACTTGCCTGTTGTGTTGTAAATAATAACAATAATTACGATCGACATAAAGAGGAACCCTCCCATATCTTTATGGTGCCATAATATAGCAGCAGTTTGTCAGAGAGAAGCAACAGAGCACACGGTACATATGTAGAATGCCTTTTTATTCTGCTCATAAGTCTCAAATGTATTTTCTTGGCTCATTTTCTCCTGAAAAACAACACATGTTTGGAAGCTAATTGTATTTTATAGATTTGAGTTTTCTGGGGAACGACGTTTGAAGCAATAATATTAATAACAATGATAATAATGGTAATAAATCTCACAAGTGCAATTTTTTATTTCGCTCCTTAGTGCTAATGGGTTTGGACCAACAATACTAAAAAATGCAAGAATGATCTTTCATCCTCCGCCGCTGCCGCCTGTTCATGTCTCTTCACGTAACAGACTAAGCTACAAACGATGATATACAGGTTCTTTACTCTTCCCTTGATCGTTAGTTAACGTTTGAGCATAATGTTATCATTATGAATAATAATGCTTGTTTGTAAGCACATTTTTATTCGTGTGTTTTTCAACCATTCTATTACGTTCCATCACCATAAGGAAAAGCCTTTTACGTGGATGTCTTTTATTGCCTGTTTTGAAAACAAAAATCGGCAGATAGACAGTTAGCGAGCGTTCATAATATATGTTTTCTGTAAGTGCAATATTGATTGTAACCAAGAAATGCAATGAAATTTTTACGTTAAAACTTCACTGCTGCAACAGACAACCCGAATAATACTTTGTCTAAATAAGTGTTTGTAAATCCATGAATAATGTAATTGATTTCTCTTCTACTTATTATTTTAAAAGTATTCATTCCCTATATATTCAGACTTTGGTTCATTCACAGCAAGATCCTTAAAGATCCAGCCACGACGGGTCATAGGAATGGTTGGTCCTTTTCATTGACTCCTTCTACTCAGAGTTTAGTTGCTATTATAGACTCGCGATTGTGAGATGACATATGAATAGGATAAAATATTATACTATTTAAAAAAACAAAGCATCCATACAAGGCTAAAAGGTGTATTTCTAATTAGGTGATATCATGAAGAAACGAAACGTGAATACTAACGAAATGATAGACTTATTGCACTTATCAGAAAGTTTTGTTTCGATGATCCACATCAACAAACTTTGTGCCTCTACAAAAGCGCACGACAAGAAACCATTAAAATGCATTACTGCCGATGAGTGCACCATCAACCCAATGTCAATGGGTGTCATCGTCAATTGCAACTCTGCAACATTTGCATATTTACTATCAGCGTACTTGAGTGAACAAAAGGATAACATTTCATTAGCCTATATTAGACATCCTTTTACATCTCATTACCAATTACAGAACAGTTGTTTTAGATTTTTATTTATTAGTGTACTTTATTATCATGACTATTTTCTCTTTTGTTGCGTACAAGAACAATATCACCAACTCACTACATAATCATATACGAGAACAGCCCATCATCAATAGCCTCACAGCCTACCATGCAGTACACAAATAATAAACGTGAGTGCGAGAGGAGGACAGGGTGACGCAGGGAAAGGTGTTGCACCCTTGCTCATTTAAAATTACACACTCAAAATACAATGCGCCAATAATAATAATGATGGCAACAGTGCGTCCACTGGTCCGATGAGCGAGCACAAGTTTTAATGTTTATTTGATACATGGTTTCGAAGCAGAGATTGTTTTGAACAAGTCAACAATACATCTATACAGTTGTAAATATTGTAGGGAAATTAGCCATAGCTCACAAAAAATGCACAAGTAATTTGATGTGAGTGAGGCTCAAGTGTTTTTGCAAAGTCATTTGGAAACTTCCTGTGGTTTGTTTGCTTGTCTCCTCACCGTGCGACTTGTCTATTTACAATTGCTATTATTTTTATCTTTAAAAAATCATCATCATTATAGCATAGACGAATGTTCTTTGACTAAGATGACTATACAATAATAATTTAATACTATTAGGGTTTTTGCTTTTCAGAGACGAAGAAGACAATAATGATAGGAAAAAATAAAACTGAAATGATTATAATGTACATATGCAATTTTAAATTTCATTCTACGAGTTTCGGTAGAGGTAGAAAAAGTTTTGAAGAAATACACACGTACGTGTGTGCACGATATTATTATAGATTTACAAGTGTGCGTAAAAAAATCGAATCACACAGCAAGCAGTAAGGAAAAAATAACAACATCAGCAATCAAAGCGTACAAAATAGTGTTTTATGGTAGGTAATCTGTGTGCATATACAAGTATGCATGTATTATAATGATGAAGACTGCGAGTACACTCTCTGTGAAGGTTTGTTAGCAGAGTTTGTGTTGTTGCTGTTGGTATAAATATATTTTGGATGAGAAAAATTGAGTCCACAAATCAACTTTAAATTATACCATGGCCTGACATTTTTGTTTTTACAAACGTTTATACACGGTTCAAGAATTAGCTTGCTTCCTCCTCACTTCACAATTCACATGAAATCATGTTGATGTTGGCTGATGATGGTGAGGCATCATGAAGCAGCAAAGAAGGAGGGGGAGGAGAGAAAAGTTGCTCGTGTGTAAAAAATGGTAAATGTGAATATGATGCATTGTTGATTGTTTACTAAGGCTCCATTATATCATCATAATCATATCATGAGAGTTTTGTAGTGGTGAATGTACATATATTCTTGACAGTTTTTTTTCTGCCTGGCTATTATGCTGATTCTACCGTTTTTAGTCGAATAATAAATAAATGTTAATGCAGTATGCGGAATGATAAAGGGATGATGGATCTGATGAGCGTGTATGTATACGTATAGGTAAGTATATTTAGTTTCACGTATTTTTATATATCACCTCTTTTTAGTGTAATTGTCATTTGACCGTGTTGTTTGTTGTTTCAGTTTGAAAATATAATGATGAAAAAACAGCTATTCTCATAATACATGCTTATCATGGAAGTGTGATGTGAAATCAGTGTAATGACGGTGATGGTCCAAGAGAGGCAAATAGCAAAGAAATTTTGCAAGTGTACACGACACGATGATGCTAATGTTGCTGATGATGACGATGATGAGTGACTTTGCTATAGGCATGTGTGATGTGTGTGTGGGATTCGAACATACTTAATCAGACTCACGATATATCTTGAGGGCTTTGAAATTTGCAGATCATGCAGTAGCAATGACTTGCGACTGATTGATGGTGATGTTCGTTGGGGAGAGAGAGTGAAGAATGCAAAATGTGACGAATATAAATTGAATGATGATAATGATGAGAGATTAGGGAGAAACGACGAGAGATCTACTTCAAAAATATTCAGATTTAGTATGAAGCCGGAAAAAACGTGCATGTATGGCATGCAGGTTTGCTTGTTGCATGCTGTTTCATCAAAGTCAGCAGTTTATAGTATAACGAACCAAAAATGAAGCAAGGGCATCATCATCATCATCGTCCTCATCCCCATCTTCTTCAACAACAGAAAGGAAGACAGAGATACTATGTACACACATGAGCATAGAGAATCACAACGCAACAACAGCAGAGAACAATGGAACATTGTTTCAAACTGGGCTTGTTCATTTTTTGAGTAGGTACTTACTTGTAAAAATCTATTACACATATGCTTAAATGCACACACTCGTCCGTCACACAAACCAGCCTGTACGACGAAGAGAGAACCCTGCCCAGAAGCCATGTAATGATAATAACGGCAGCTTCTCGTCGTAGTAGTAGCCGCAACAGCCACATCAACATCAACAAGCAAAAGTTCATGATTATATAATGTGGTATCATTAGATCATTAAACTGTGCATTTTACAATGTTTCACATTTCATACCACCACTATCCCCATAAAACATCCTGATCCGTTTGGTACGATGGCGGCGGTGGATGGTTACTCGCCGAGAGAAGACAATTTATGTGCCACTGCCACTGCTAGATTTTTGTAAAATGCTCTAATGAGAAGTGCGAGAGCAATCACATGAGACTAAGTAGATTTAATAATCGTCGTTTGTCACGAAATCAAATGAGATTCCAACGTTTTATCATCATCATCTTACTCTACTACACCAGCATGTAGTCCTAGTTCTTTGTGCGAAAGAGAAAAATTACATGGCCAGCCACTATATAGACCAACTATGGGCAAAAGCACAACATTGCGTTGCCAATGTTAAAGCTCCATATTACACGATCCTCTTTAGGCATTGCATTGCCAGAGTTCCTCTTCTAGTAATGGTTCTAACGTAACACTGGCATAACTTGACATGTCATGCTACC
>JAQIXX010000732.1:0-48435 GCA_034700605.1 Willowsia nigromaculata
TAAGGTACGCAGAGTTTTTTAACACGGGCGGTATGTCTCATGCTGAGCTGAAAAATGGAGGCGATGATGATGAACTGCTCTAGCGGACAACCTCTGCCGAACTCTGATCATGAAGCATAACAGATTCATCTCATCAAGGGAAAATAGATAGGCTCTTGGTGGAGGGCCTTGGCAAAGACGACACAATTCAAAAGAAAAGAAAGATATACCAAAGATGATAAACTTGCAGAGGAAATACTTGCACACAAACTAAGCCACCTTTATTGGTCTTAACATGATGATATATTTTCTATGATTATTGTGTACATACAATCAAGTTTATTACTCACGGTTAAGGCAGTGGAAAATATGAACAGAAAGAAATCTTTAAGAATGTCTGACAAAGGAGAGATGGGATTTGGGTCAAACAATCATGACGCAACAATAACAGTCTCAGAGGTACATAAACATTTTATAACAGACAAAACTACACACTGAATCATCTTGCTGTTGTATATTTAAAGATTGTCTTGAGTTGTCTGTTTTTCACTGGATTGCATTAACATTTGACACTGCACCACAAAATATGCTTCTGTTGCCCATGTAAAAACTTTCCATTTCTCCGATTTCAGGTGTTGTTTTGATAAAAGGTCTGAATTAGCCTCTCTGAAACGACCGAGTTCATTATATTCAACGAAAAGTTTGAACTATGAGAGAAGTGTGGAGGAACGATCAGGAAGTACGCACTTATGGTTTTCCTGAACATTAGGTGAGATTTCGGTTTATAAATGTGTGGATTCCAGGTTTTCCACGTTTGAAGGTCGAAACTTCCCTGAGGAGAAATACAAGCGTCCATTTTTGTGATCCCACTATCTTACAAAACATGGGATACACGGCTTTTGAAAAAAACTGAGCAAAAAGCTTCGAGTTATACAACATGCATTTAAAACAATTTCGGCTAATAAAACCGGTATGTATTATCCCTTGTTTTGCGTTAGAGATAACGGTTTATCAATATTATCAGTAAAATTGACTTGTTATTTATTATTATAAATTTTAAGCCGGAAACGTACAAATGTACAAAAGAGAATCTTTCAAAGTCATCATTTGGTTATATGCGTTGTATCGCTCAGCAAGATATCCCTTTAATTAAACTTTTTAATGAACTTTTATTGATTACTTCAAATATAATACAACTTCAAAGAAAATTATTATTTAGATACTGAAAAGTCTACTGATTAAATTGAATCATTCAATCTAATTTACTCATGCCCACCCACATACACAACATTAACTATATGTATATCCCATTCGACTAAAAATTTAATGACTTATGCGTATAAGCATGAACAACTCATCAATTGTATTGTAACACAAGTTTTAATTACAATGCACTGTATTTTTAGCTCTCATTTTGACCATCACTGAAGATGAACTTGAAGAAAAATACCAACTAGTTTTCTGCTCTTATCATTTGCGTGTTCCATATCATCCCAGAAACATGAACGCAGTGTGCTGTTTTTATCCTCATTAAAAGCATAATAATATTTAAAGGAACTTGATTGTTGGCGATAAAAAACAGCTTCGATTTTAATCCTAGTAATCAGTCATAAAACAACCCTCTCCCTAAATTAAGGCTAGAAATGCGTACATGCGTACCTAATTATGAGCAATATTTGCACTTTTTGCGTTCATTTAGTAGATGTTTAACAGAAAATGTTAGTTTAAAGTTTAATGATAATCAAAACGCACTTATGCAGTTTAACAAACTCTTAGAAAACTGAATCATGAAATCTTTGGACCTCGCTTTACAAGCTGAACAAACTTTTAAAACAATTTGCAATTCTGAAACTTTTCTTTTGGCAACGGTACACTATCATAATAACATTTAACCAGAGTTATAAATGCAGAAAAGTGTGCGCGTAAAAGATACGAAAGGCTACATTTAACGAAAAGTTTTGTAATGTCTAAGCGATATTTTTTATCTTGAATTTCAAAAAGAAATGTTGTGCCCAAGTACGTGGCGCATTTTTTAACTGCCTTACTACTATACAATCAGCATTACAGCTATTTAATTATCATGAACTTATGAATATATTATATGTATTTTTAACACTCAACGATGAACGTAAACAAAAATGGTCTGTTAAACCAAGATTTTTCTGTACAACAACAAATTGTGAGCAGTGACGTGATCATGTTAAACTTTCGGCGACGACAGGCTGTTCGTAGTACTGAGTAGTAATAAAAGTATGACGTAAAACAACCTTTGTTGCTGGTATGTACATATACTTGAAAGCTGATTTTTTTGGTTAGGGTATGTTGGAAGCTTACAAAAATCTTTCCTTTTATTACAACATCCTTCCCCATTTGTATTCATACGCGAGGGTGTAAGATACTGGAAAAGTTTTGGCTTTAATTTTTTACTCTTCGTGAGCAGATATGTAACATAATAAGTACTTCTTTTCCTTCCAGCACATACTTCATACTTGATTCTACTAAAATAAGGCATAGAAAATGATCTTATGATGATGGCAGAAAAAGTGTGAACTCTTTACTTGCTTACAAAGAACCTTTGAGCTTGCAGTGTTCTTGAGGACAAGAGGTCCATTTTTCATTTCCCATTTTTTCTTCCTACACATACTCAGCTTTCTTCTCTACTTTTCATACAAATATTATGCTCGTTAGACTGGCAGCTTCTCTCATGCAAGAAGTTGTCTAGCATGAAGTTATAAGCTATAAAACTTGTCACCAAATTAAGGATAATTTTAAATTCACGACATAAAATATGTGTAGCAATACACATACATAGTTAGCTAAAATCTAATTGCATAGATTTTTGAGAAGCCAATAATATACGAATGAAACTATCCGTAATAAAACGAATCTTTTTAGAAATATAGTGGTCATCATTTGTGTCACACGTTTCGCTCAACATATAAGGTGAACAAAATTAATAATTTCGTAGATCGAACAAGTTTGAAAAGGCAGGGCTATAAAGTGCGCACATATTCACACAACCCATTTCAGAACCCTGTGACAAATGATTATTAGAGAGAAAGGTTATTAATGTACATTAGTTTCTTGTGACACGATCATGAGCTTGGTAATTCGAACATTTGTCTTGTGCCTGTGCCAGTTGCCGCACTCTGCCACCACGATCACTACTGAACTGCTAACGTATTCTCTACTTTTTGTAGATAACATTACCGGGAATGGTTTTATGAAATGATCGTGCAGCAGCAATCCTCTATTGCTACTTCCTTCGCTCAATGTGTAGTAGACACAAATGTGTCGCACTTTTACTTTTTCCATCAAAAACACAATATTACATAAGTAATATGAAATTGTGTGTGATGCCATTCCAATCATTTGTCGCACCAGTTTCCTCTCGTACTCAACAAACTGTTTTGTATCGCTTTCCTTCTTCCTTTCATTCATAGGCGATTCTTATTCAGGTTGAATTACATGAAATCCTACAGTGTGTGGGTATAGGCAAGAAGAGGATAGGGGTACACACACTCTAACAAGAGGTATCCATATCACTGAAGTAAGTTTAAGAGTAGAGCACCCCAAGGCCGACAAAATGTATGGCATCTTTGACACTTGGCACAACACACACTCGTTAAATTTATATCAAAGCGTGGTACTTTTCAAAAGTATATATTCACAAATGCAGTGTTACGTGTCCCACTAATATCGTCGATGTGAGAGAAAAATCGCTTTCCCTGAGCCTACCCATACATATCAATAGGTAGTACTTCCTATTTTATTTTGCCTATCTCTAACGTGTGGAAGCATTGAATGTGATAAGGAGAAAACCGGTGAAATGGGATAAAATGAGATATAGGTATTACATGAGCGGTGCACGTGGAGAGGGCTCAGTTTACGGCACCTGGAGTGTCGAGTGAAATCACATATATAGAGGCGGTAATACTGCAGACATGGCATGTTGGCGCAGATATAACACTTATAGATGTGATGTTTCTTTACATCACTCCATCCCATCGTCATCATTTTGCTACAACCAAGAAGGAATATTATGCAACGGTATACAAGCAAGAAAAAGTCGAAAGTTCACCTTGTTCTGTGGCGGTGCTTGTTTGATAAAGTATTAAAGCAAATGGGGAAAAGTAGGAGGTTTTTTGGTACATTTTTGTTTGAGAGAACCGCTGCAAGTCGCTTGCTTTCCTTAGACACTATAACAAACTTCAAATTCATCCCACCTTAAGTCTTCTTTCCTCTTAATGTATCAAAACTCACATTATCGGCAAAGTCAGTTGCAGCACTTCTGTTTATGCTAAAGTTCCTCCGTGAGTAAGTTTTGTGGACTTTCGACATGTTCTCTGGAAAGAAAAAAAATGATCAGGGAATAGAAGCGAGATTTCTCCCGTCTTTACTCTTGGCTAATATTCCACAAATGATGATTTGATCGGAGAAACTTGCCAACTGCTTCTGATTGATTGTTTTAGCCTGAGCATATTCGATTTAGCATTCTTCCATCATGAGTTATTGTTATGTACAAATTGTTGTTGTTCTTTCGGTGGGATTTTCTTTCAGCAGCTGCACCACACTTTTGTATCAAACATTTTGTTGGAGATTTTGTTAAAAATATATTTCGCCTTTTGTCATGTCCTGCTGAATTTGGTCGTCATTTCCAACTTGGTATTTGACATGGAAGGTACGTACATACATTTGTGTGCGCATTACTGCAAGATGTCGTTGTTTTTATCTCGGTGGCTATCATCATCGGCATATTTTCTTTCTTATGGGTGAACATCAAAGTAATGTCAGCACAAATTGACGGACTAATGTAGGCGAACATTTCTAGAAACATATTATGTCGAAAAATACATTTTCTCTTAGTTCCAGAGAGTACAATACACATTGCACAAACAATCAGCTCGACATATTTCAGTCATGTTTCAGACGTTTAGACTGTCATTTTGGGCAAAAAGTCGGGACAACAGTAATAAATATAGAAGCAATGTCGAGCAATTGATTGCAGGTGAGGGGAAAGCAAGAAGAAAAAAACACTTTGATGTTCTGGTTTTGTCATGTATTCAACCGGAAGCAGCTGTGTCATCAGTTCCCACAGTTTACAGCGTAATCGACAAGTATTAGAAGGAATTACATATACCTGAAGCGGAGATGACAAATTCCTCACTAAGGTATTTTCTTCTACATTTCACATGGACCTCTTCTCCATACCATGCAATTTACAAAGATGAGTTTTCATGTGAGCATGTGTAAGCTTATCCGCTCACCACATAGTCATTAGCGCGAGTTACATTCAACCTTCTTTGTGTATTTATGTCTGCAGGCAGATAGAGATAGGCGGATTTGTCGTTTTCTTTCGTTTTTTTTTTGTTTTCTGACTTTTTCCGCGGTCGACATTTTTCTATATTATTAAAGCACTACTTATGTCTTTGTGTTTGGTCAAATTACTGTAATTTTCGTCTCAACATGACTATCTGTGATATGTAGGATCCAAGTAAAAAGAACGAAATTCATGTCGGTTCTAAAAGCTCACTACTCTGCGGGTACACACGTATAAACGTGTGATAATTTGTTCATGAGTTAAACAACCGGAAGCCGCTAAAGCTGAATGAAAGGCTCATTGATAGAAAGTTGGGACAAAAAATGGCTTGTAATCGAACTTGTTTTTTGCGAAGCTGAATGAGGCAGCATTTTTTCCAAGTGTGAATCATGAAGTGAAGAGGAGGGTAGAGCGTAAAACAGTATGGTGAATAGAGATGGATAAAAAATAGGGGCTTAGTTTAGTTCATCAGATTCAACCATCCGAAGATCCCCTTTTGGCTTTTATAAATGACAGCAAAAAATGGTGACTATCATTTCTCTATTTTATCAATGGGGTTCACTTTTGAAATTCACTAAAGCAAGAAAAATTGCTACTACGTGATAGTCAGGATAAAAGAATACATAACCAGCTTTGTTCGGTAAGTTCGATCTCTATTGTTTCTTGTTGGATAAGTAAACTAGACCCAAATTAAATCATTTCATGAACTTGAAATCGTCCGTGCAATAAAAAGTTGCTCAAACTAAAATTATTTTTTGTATATTCGGCGCCCTTGAAATTTGGGAAAACCTGGAATGTTGCATTATTTAAATTTTTACGAAAAAAGTACGAAACCGCACAAAATAGTCATATTATATGCAGCCGTAAAAGATAAATCTAAGATTTATGACTAAATTTTCACTCTTTAAAATATTATCAGTCATCACAAAAACATTACTGAGCTATCCTTTTACAATGGCAATGAAAAACTGCACACAAGCAAAGTGAGTGGCATATTATTGCTTTTCATTAATTTTTACGTGTCTTTTCCGGTTCTTAATTGAAGCTAATCCTTTGGATAATAAAAATCAAATTATCGAAATCTTAGCTTGATACTAAATACTGAATACGATTATCTGCTGAGGTTACTATCCTGTGGTTTAAGAAAATTTAACCTCCGCAAGTACCGAAGAGAAAGGTAAATCGAAACAGTTTCACTGATGCCATGCTGGCGAATTATTATCTTGAGATTCACTGCAAAGATGAAAAAAGTGGAAAAGCTGCATTTAGTAAGTATAATACTAGAATAACTAACAATAAGTATACCTACTTCCATTTTTATAAAACTAAACTATACATGCATCTTTTCCCAAAATAAAAAATTCAGATTGTGCATTTTTTTTCAAAAAAAGGGATGTTTTTATCAACAATGAGGATCAAACATTCTGCTTTTGCACAACTATATTAGGTATATAGAATAATTTGTTTCACATGACCACATGAAAAAATGCACAAATGACAGGAAATTAATTCGGTTTGAAAAATCTGAACTTGTATATTTTTAATTAATGACTTAACTACGAACAATGCCAAATGTAAATATAACTACTAAAGTACAAGAAGCTTGAGTTTTAATTTTTTATTGAAAAAGCAGTTTACAAAGATTAAGCTGAAAAGAAAAATAGTCCCAAAGTAGTACTAAAACTGGTATACGAACGTTATGCATCGCTGTATATGTATGTACATTTAGCTTCTGTTTTACCACTACTTAATTGGCATAATTTTCAATGAGTAATGAGAATTACACAAAAATGTTGATTGTGGAGTGATATAATTGCTTCTTTTGATTGTAGCAAACCACATGAAAAGCAAAATATAATAAAAAGAGGGAAGAGGAAAAATAGATTTCTCATCGGCAGCAGCAGTTAGTCAAGTTTAGTTTTTGATGTTTGCATTGATATTGTAACTTTTAATGAGAAGCCAAATACATTTTACGTGTTTATTACATTCACATAATAATATGCACACATTCTTACAACATATAAACTGCACTAAAGAAACACTCCGGCTGCCGTTCAGAGATTGTGAGATAAGCTCCTGAAAATCAGAAATAAAAAGTATTTTCTTGCCACAATTTATTTACATTTTTACATAACTAGCCATAAAAGGTAAGCTTTGTAAGGGGATATTATTATATTCCAGTTACACATCTCACATTATAATAATAACAATAATACTTTTTCAAGGATGAGGAGAAACAAAAGAAGTTGTACTGACTTTTAATGCCATATGTGTTTGTGTGAGTATCCCGGTAAAATAATATTGTTATGATGCTTCTTACACTGTAATTAATTAGATGTGGAGTCGTATGCCAATGAAATTACGAGGAATTAAATGGCTTCCGAAAGTACTTACAATGTAATACAGTACAGAGACTTTGGTCATTGCGTTGTGACCACTTGCGGGTACGAAAATTGAATGCAGAAAAGCTTAAGCAAGAGGCAAGTTGATAGTCAAAGCAGGAAAGAGTTAACATGTTACAGTAATTTTTTTTCAAAAGCTCATTATCAGATTTTTTTCTGATAAAAAAAGAAGAGTCGATGCGTGTATTTGTATTGTACTTTCATGATATCCCCGGCTATCTGATCGTTTTGCATTTTTATTCACTTAAACTGCTGACTTGACCATCTTGCCCCATAAAATAAAACAAGAAGTTACATAATAGTGGTCAGCACAGAAGGCCCATTATCAAACATTTTACTTCACCTTTCACACTGGCACCACTCTTAATCCCAAAAGGTGTGTGTTTTATTATAAACTTTGTCTTCTAGCAGATCAGCAAAAACTACCCCATTAGGATAGACCCTTGTGTGTAGAGTGTACCAAAATGTACATTATTACGTCAATTGATAATGATTAAAATGTTGTTCAAATAGAAGCCAAATAAAATGTAATGGTTATTGTTATTATTATGCTCTCCTCTTTTTAATGTACATTTCCTACATACTTGTTATTAAAGCAGCAGGGTCTGGCTTCATGTATTTTTAGTCGCAGTGTTCTTCCCCAATTAAAAGCTAATTTTTTTGTAGAAAGGCCACAATTATTACACCACGAAGCCTCAACGAACAAGAACTTTATATATTATGCCACTTTACTCTTTACACACTCGTTTCACCACAATCACAATATTAATGACGAATTCTGTATTCGACTTGATTCAAGACTTCATTTCGTCTTATTATGCGCTTTTAATAATAACCATTTTACGTTCTTTACACACAGTAATAAGCAGACAAGCAAACCAAAACCTTTTTACGACTTTTCTATTACCTTCCACTTCTTTAATGAGTATTTGCGTTTAAAGACTAGTTTTTCTTTTTTCTTTCAAATTGATAATCTTGCTGATTATGAAAAAACTTGCAATTTAATAATGGGATCCTTTCTTTGATGTGTACTTGAGATACATACATAGTAGAAGCTAACAGCTATTACGACTCAAGTTCAGAGTGATTTTAGAAATGGATGTTAATTTGCAAGCTCGGTATACACCTTGTAAGCAGTAAAGTAAGCAATAAGTTCTGTTGGTGGCAGGTGCATTGCATTTTGCTTCCAAATTGAAGCCTTTATCTACCTTTCCCTTACGTTGGTCTGCAGTTACCAGTGAAATTCTATATATGAAGCCACTAGGAAGTGTGCATGTATTTTTCTTTATTATTTCTACACACCAAATCATTTGTTCGTTGATAATAACACTTATTATAAATGGGACAATGCCATTCATCTTCATCATCGATCATCAACATTGCCAACTTCTGTGTCTGTACCACATATCACATTGTAATCTGCAACCCATTCTTGCAATGATGTTCGTAAATTCCAATCAAAATAAGATTTATTCTGTGGCATGGCTCATGAATTCCCTTGAAGGATCATTAACACACGATAATTATTTTTCACACTGCTGACCACTCCGCCTAAGTCATTAGGAGAAATGAATGTTGTTGTTGGACACATCTCCATCTACACGCTTACTATTATTCCTATACATGATAGTATATCATCCTCCCGTTTGATTTTATTCATCTATCATACTTCGTGTAATAAACGGTAATGCATCACCATCATAATAATAATACGCGTTTCCGTTGTGTGAAGAGTGGATGTGATCCCAAATGATTTCCGATTTTGTTTCCAGTCCTCTTACAGACAAATACTATGTGCTGCTGCATAATAATATTTGCTATCTTTCTACACAGAGCCTTTTACTCTGCCGAGATTGCTACGAGCATGAGAAAAGCTAACATTTCCCCTCTTCTCTATATATATACACACACATTATCTGAATGCCGTCACTAACTATAGGCATGTCCCAACTAACTCCCAGCATAATATCCAAACGTTCTCCACATTTCACACTAGACACACACAACCATCATTATACTGCATAACTAACATAACCACTAATTCTACGTTCACAAGCACCATGAGCTCTCCTCTTGTGAAGTCAGCGAGCTAGCGAAGCATGCAAACAGTTTGTGCTTAAGTGCAACAGCTCATTAACAGAATAGGTCCAATTAAGCATCCTTAATTAAAAACACGATTATTTAGAAAAGATTCACAATAATTGGAAAAATGGGAACGGAGCGTTTTATCCAAAATATATGAAGTATAGATATTGTATGCGATTATACATGTTGCTTTTCTACCTGTGCAGCAGTCACTTTGGTTTAGGAAAAAACATACAAATTTAGAAGCCGAGGAGGTATATGGTAAATACCACACCATATAAGAGAACGAAATGTAATTAATAAGTGAAAAATGCCTCCTGCTTTCGCTTGCACACTTTGCCCTTCTTCTGGCTAGAAGTTGTAGCCATAATAAGAACTCAATGAGTAAGCAAAAATGGTAAAATATGTAATAGCAAAACAACTCAAGTGGTGGTAGTAATTGGTGAAAAGAACACTAATTAAACCAGAATTGACCACAAATAGGAGTACGTGTGTGTGCATGCATTTATAAAACAATATTATTCAACCATTTTTAAACATTAGGACTATATCTACTACACCCCTTGTCTCTAAACATGTCTGCGTGTCTCTGAGCATTTCCTTAATCTAAATCCAGCAGCACTTTACTATCATATATATTCCATTACTTCTGCTTATTATTATCCGCTTTCTCGTGCTATAATGATTACATAATATTACTTACTCGAGCTAAACAGCAATAACTTAATTGCACTCCTTTGTTTTCTAAATCGACTACACTTGCTCAAAGACACACATCATAAGCAACTTTGGATAAAATGACAATGAAAATAATTTCTGTTGCTGATGTGGATAAACAACGTGATGGTAATAAGTAGAGAGGGAGTGAGCGAAACAAAAAAGCGTGAGTACATATCTTGGAGTGTTTGAATAAGGATAATAGTGAGGGAATTTTCTCAGATAAAATGTGATTATATTTTCCAAGCTCGTTTAAACTAAAGTGCCTCTTATTCAATGGGCACAATGTCTACATATTTTTCTGCATTGGATTATATAACTTTGCTTTTAATTTTCTCTTTCTTTCGTCCTCTTCTTCAAGTGCCACAAACAACCACACACACTTAACTAATGTTCATTATATTACACACCCAGTGCATTTCTATATATTATTCTGTCTTCTGCTCCGTTGTTTTCTGTACACACAACTCAACATGGCTGCGTTAGTTGCTAATATGTGCTTGTGCATTTATGCTTTTTACTAATAGGATCCCCTTTTGTACTTTATCCTATTGTACGAAACTATTATATTTCTGTTACGTAAAACATATATGATGAATTACCCCTTTGAATATTATTATAAAAGTTAATATTTTGTATGGCACTTCTAGAAAAGTGCAGATAATAATGTACGTCTGTGAACTAATTAATTTCCATTGCTTTTTTGCTGTTGTCTTTTCTCTGAACGAACATGCTATTCATTAAATTGAAACGGAATGCTTGTAGAACGGTCGCTCATTATTATTATTCCACTTTTGAGTGATTATTTTTCGCGGGTTGTAATTGAAAGTGCTCTAATAACGAAGGCAGAAACTTTTTAGCACATACAAGTAAACTACCTCAAAAATCCACATGTAGAAACTACATTTTCACAGTAATTAGCAGTGTAATACATGCGCATATGTAAAATACTTGAATCTGCGTTAATTTCTTGGTATCGTCGTGTCTTCTCCCTTCATTAGCAAACTATAGAAAAGTTTTAAGATTGTAGTTATAATAGCAGGAGATATGTGCTCTATCCAGCCACGCGTTGATATATGTACACATGGTTTATTTTAATGAAATGAGAATTGAAAAATGCAATGGAGCCTGAAGTTGGTGTGAAAAATTGATACTGTATACATAGCATCAAATAGCAAATAAATGTTGCGCGTGTAGAAGAGGCGCTATTTTGTGCATTTCAGCATTTGTAATGATGATCAAGAAGTAGTGGTGCTATATCTCTTCTTATTACGTTAAATTATTACGCTATTATAACTGCCTTACTTATTGCTTCTAAAGTGCAAAGTTCTGGGTTTTTACACAAGCAAAACATTGTATATTATTATGGCGTGTTGTTGCTATATAGTTTATAGGGCTATATAATGTGGAGTGTTTGCACTGTTGTGCTGACTTGCTCTTGTATCATCCTCTGTAGTACTTGTGAAACTTCCGTGAGCCATTAATCAGCAGACATGGAAAATTCATCTCTCTTCCACTAATTAAATCTCAAATTGCAACTCCTCTTTTCCCTCTCGCTCTTCTCACTCGCACTCCAGTTTTAAATCATTAAATTAGTTTTTTCTTTCAGTGAGAATAGAATAGGAAACTGGTTGCTCCATTTACGGATTTTTATTAGCTTTATTGCCACCGTGTAGCTCGTAAATTTGATACAATCAGCTTATTTGCTAGGGAAAAAGAAAAAACATTATATCAGCAAAGCGCAGCTCATGTACCCAATAGGTATGTGCCTTTATAGTATAGTTTGCGTTTTCTTTCTTCTCGTTCCTTTCTCTTTTCTAAAAAAATAACCAATCTCATTTCGTCATCCATTTTTTTGTGGTGGATACTTTGCTAATAAGAAAATGATACAGTCAAAAAGATATGTATACTTATGCCACTTGTAATACCGTTCTAAATAAAAAATGAGTTTCTTCGGACTCGGCAGTGAATCATAAAAGTTATTAGAGAGAACAAATCCTTAATGTAATGAAACGTTGGTTTTTAAATTTAAGAGCAAAGCCGTGGTCATTTTTATGGTGCCAAAGAACAAATCAAGCTTATTGTGGTTGTTTTAACGTTATTTAGCTAACGTCTGGTATGATTTAGCTCAACTATGTATGCATACAAGATTCAGAGTAGGTATGTGTCATCGTGAGGTTTTCATTACTTATTCATGTAAATCAATTTTCGGCAGTTTCCTTTTTAACATTGACTTATGGAATCGAACTTGTGAGACTCATTTATTTTGCATGGTGCAGTTTTACAATGCATCACAGCATTTTACCATTGCCACATTCCATGCCATGCATACGTTCTCTCTTGTAAAGGTGGTTTGTGTGTGTGCACTTTGCCCAATGGTTAAATCACATTTTGCAATAATTGCAGGTTTTGTCTTTGACCCGGGGCAAGTAAAACTTCTATCTGTGCATGTGTACCTTGAGATACATTTCCTTCAAAAATGTAGTTTTCAGAGCACACACATCATGATTATGACCATCATCATGCCCGTTTCGCTGAATATATCTTGTTTGCAATTACCAATTTATAATAGCAGTGCATATTTGCATGAGCATCATTTTGGAAGATTATAAGGATGATAGTATATCATCCAATGATGACCATGAAAAAATCTAAAGTATTATTTCTCTCTTCATTAATGAGCATTCTGATGAGTTCACCTTGCCTCGTATATTATTCTTATTATTGCGCAAATATGATACGTGATGGGTTTCAGTAGGAGTTCAGAATTTTCTCTCTGTTATTGTCGTTCTAATGAAAGAAAAAAAGCGCTTCATTTCTCCGCTCAACCGACCGGCTTTATTCCCATCAAGTTATGCATGGCCAGGTTAGTTGGCCATTGACAGTGATAAATAAATGCACATCCAATTAAAAGTTACACCCAGTGCAACTCCTCACAAACAACACAAGAAGAGCAAAAAGTAGTGATGCGAATGGTTTAGGCACAAGGAGCAGCAGCAACAGATGTATGCAGAGCACAAGTCATCAAAATTGAGAACTTACTGACTGAAAGCTTACGCTGATAATCTGATGATGGTAGTGTGTATTAAAATATAAGAGGGTAAAACAGTAATAAAATCATAATAATAATGGTAAACCGTACGTATCTCTATACTACATCATCATTACGAGCTAGACTAGACACAGAGAGCATTCCATAATAGTTACACAAACAGCTAAGGATATACAATTATGCAGCGTATACGTAAACACGGGAGATAATATATAATGAGCAAACAAGATGCAAAGCAACGAAAGAATCATGAAATTAAAAGGAAACCAGTTCCTGTCTTTATAAATCTCGGATTGTGAACTTGCCTTCCCCAAGATGAATTTAGTTTACTTTTTATTACGATCAGTTCACACAAATATGATCATTAAGGAGAGATATAAAGCAAGAAGGGCCATACCTCGATCGACTGAGCTGCATTATGCTCTCGCAGTAACAATAAGTGTAAGTGACTGTGAACATTGTTTTCATCATTTGCCAATTTCTTCAGCTCACTCCTCTTTCGCATTATTACTTTCAACTTTAGGAGGGGTCCGCTCTGGTATTCATTACTCCAATATAATAATAGGAATGGTAACTAGAAAAGCGGTACAGATGAGAATGGTTTTACTCACTATAGAATTACATCACTCATTCTATCGGATCGGTAATAAAGTATATTAATTAGCAGGTGACTCATAAAAGATGTAGTACTCGGCCTTTTATTTTTCAATCATAAAACTCTATTCTTTTGGTTGTAGGTGAGTCTACCGGGATAGATGAATGCTCACTCGTATATTATTTGGAGCATCCATAATTAATTCATTTGCGAAATGAAACTAATGTAAAACATTGTGCAGAGAAAAATTAAACTTCTATTCATATGATTGAAAATGTTTACGCGAGAACAAGTACTAATTAAAATTCATTTTTAGATGTTCGTATAAATGTCAATGGTGTGCTTACATAAGGTTTTGAATTCATTCAGGCTCGCTTTACTTGAAGGTATAATGTTTTCGTGTGAAAAATTTGGATACGATACCACCATGCACCGTATAAAGCACATTTTGAGACGGTTTTCACCTTTCAGTTTAATTCAGAGATGTAATGAAATCATTCTATAATATGTATATTGACTTACAGAAAGGCTTTTTTTCTCACCGTCACCTTAAGCTGAATAAGAGCTTTCAATATTAATGCCTTACCATTAGCTTCACAAAATTATGCAGCAAAATATGTAAAGTGGGGTCTCTCTTGTATCTGTATCAAGTCCACTATATGATCGTCTTTGTGAGAAGCAATAATAAGACAATCAAATGTGTTCACCAAATAGCCCATTCAGTTTGTGGTCTTTTTTTTGATACATAAAATCACGATATAAAGAATCTCTGTGTAATTCCTCGGTGATATTGCTCCGTGTGATTGAAAGGTGGAAAGTTGAATAATAATGATAATGTGATGGCTGATGAATGTTGTGGTAATGAGTCTGCTCTGGCACGGTTGCTGCCTTTTGCTTGTGCAGCGATAATGTAACAATGATAATGTGTACTTGTTTCACTATATATTGCTTACTGTCAGGAGAAGAACGAACTCTTGTACGTGCATTAGAGCTTTCTCTCATCTCATCGCCATCATCATCCTCTCCTTTCATTTTAATTAACTGTCTAACGATTTACGTGCAAAGGAGCACAATGTAGTAATAATCACCTTGTTTATTATTATTTTTTGTTATTATGCCTTTAACTCATTTCTCCGTCGTGCCAGTACTAATGTTCTACGTAAACATTAGCATGCCAAATAACACTGTCATGTCAGGGGAAAAGGACTACGGTATCGCTTTACATCTTTCAATGTGTTTTCTGCATAATGAAGATGATTGCGCTTTGCACATCAACATTGTACGATGTACATAAGCAATATAAAAACACATATCATCATTATGATCCTTTTTATTTTTTAGCCTGTGAAAATTGTATTTCAATTATTTTCAACAAACAACAGACATCATTATCATCATCTTCGTCATCATTGCATTTAGGAAGGGCTGACCAGTTTTTTCTAATTATTTATTATTCTCGTGTAAAATTGACAATTAAAATGTTAATATTTTTTGCACTATTAACCAACTATTAATATTAAACCTGCACGCTGGTAATGAACTGAGCTTAAAATCATCAGCAGCTTATTCTTGAAAATGGCATGGACATGAATGTTTTTACGTTGATTTGTTGGAGTTTCAGAAAACATACAGCAGCGCACTGATTCTCTAATAATATATACTACGTCCACGTAGCATTGTTGGTTAGGTCTACTAATGAACGGTTATTGTTCATAGGAGCTTATATGAAGACATGTATAATTGGCAGTAACAATAGGCTAAAGTAATTCAAGTGACTGTTCGTTTTTGCTCTTCAATTAGCAATCATTTATATTATTTGCGCTCAATATCATCCAACAATTATTATTAGTTACATTGTTTTAAATATAGATGATGATAATGATTGTGAATAATATGTATGCAATTTTCTATGCCTTTTTGATTATGCCACTAAAACAAGGAGAGTGCAATTAACGTTAAAATGATAACAGTTTCGTTCACACCCGGATTTCATATTTAAATTGCTACTGAGAAAGCCTGTACATACTCAAACCTTCCACTTTAGACACAGCATAATACATTGTGGATTTATATTAGCACACTCTTGGTTTAGATGATCGTAGCGGTAAAAAGAGAAATATGAAAGACGAAGAAATTCTGACATTTTAATGAGTTTACTTCTTCAGTGAATAATCATGTTTTAATGTTCAATAATCATTAAGTGAACTGCATGAAAAATCATGTTGCAAGCAATAAATACGCCGCAGTAAATTCATTGTCTATTTCTGCTAATCAACAAAAGTGGTTTTTATAATGATTTACGTAGAGATAAGTTTTCAGATACGCGAAAAGGAATGGGTAATATCGTTCGGATTCGTGAAGATGAAAAACACATTACCTACTTAATCTAAGGAAATCGTCCGACGATCGTTTAAATCAAAGACGGCTCGTTATCTTTAGATGATCACGAAATATTATACGTAAACTATAATATTTTATCGTTGTGAATATACCTGTAATTGCATTTTATCTTTCTGAATTTTAAAATTTAAGAGACTAAACATGTTAACATTGAAGGTAAAAAGTCATGCTCAGGCTATTACAGCAATAACAATGTTCCTAATTAATGGATTTATTAAAAAATATTTTGCAGCGCTTTTAACTGAACTAATGATTTTATTTTGATGAAGTTCATGTTGCTTGTAACAAAACAACAACGCTCCGGGCCATCTTTTTTTTTCAACTTTTGTTTGTGGGAAATAGTCAGACAAAATGAGTTTACCTGTAAAGCCAATGTCACAGCGAATTTTTTCTACCTTTTGTCGGGGTCAGTCAGCCGATGGAAGCATATATTTGTTAGGTGTGGGACAAAGAGAATGGTGTTTAATTTTAAAAGTAAGTATTTTCACTACAGAAGTACATGGGCAAGTTTACTGCACTTGTCAATAATATAAACGGGTATCAGGAAGATTTCTCTTTTATTGAAGCATTTCAAAAACAAATTATTCGAGCAAACATGGCCAAAGCACTCAAATGTCGCTCTTTCGTAGTCAATATCCAGCAGAATCAGGCGATTTATTTCAGATCACTTGTTGTTCAGCAATTTCATATAAGGATGCTCAGAGCAAAATATTATGTATCACATGCAGTGTTAATGCTCAAAGTTATAACTTTATACGTGCCATCCGGTTCTTGCTGTTGGTGACGGTATATGAAAGGAGCTCATAGACTTTCAAAAGAACAAGACAGTATGGATATAATAATAATACTCAATGTGTATTTATGCGGAGAAACATACGTATGTGCCTCTGCATTCAAGGCTAGTTGGTCTTGTCGCTTCTGGCAATATGCGATATATGTGCATGGATCGGATCCTTTGGCATTATTATTTTCTGGTGCCTGCATGATAATGTGTCCGTTTGTGGAGCGTATGGTGGTGCATGGCTGAAGGTATTTTATATTGGTACAAAAATATTATACAAACATACACAAGTACAAATCTTTTACATTGTATAGGAAAATGCTCACTTATGATATTGACGCGATGTAGGTATCATACATATTTCACGTCTTCTAATACTGTTTGTTGTTGCTTGAAGGCACAACGAAACGTCTTGTTGTACTTCTCCGATTTTCTGATGCCTGCTCACAAAGGAGAAGAACTTATTAAATTTTAATAAATACAATTTTGATAATATAATATAGGGATTTTATTGCATCACTGTGAGGACTTTGAACACACGCGGGTCCCATAAAACTCCCAAGGAGGGATCACGGAATCTTTATAGCTAGAATTTATGAGAATTGTAAATTGTAAATAGTAATATTTCTTGAGGATAAATACTCTTTTACTGGTTGTTCGCCTATGCGAGCCTGTGTGTATCAGTTTGTTGGAGAGGATGCAAGACGGCAATAAGAGCGAACCAATGCATGCTGTATATCGAATTATTGCATGACATGTCTTCTTCCTTTCGCAATAATACGAAACATTCTATAAAAGGAGAAAAAAAGGCAAGTAGTTCAGTAGTAAGTAACGGCAGTAGCTGAATACATCTCTCTGAATTCATAAGTTTGCCCATGCCTGTCGACTATTTTTTTGAATCACAAGTTTTCCCTTTCTTCGTACTCTTCGTATTTTGCCAACAAAAAGTCTCTTTTGCTGCTTTGTTGTGCTGGGTATCTGTCTATGCATACAACTTGTGTACATTTCTTCATAATAATATCATATAAGAAGCACATTATACAACTCTTTTTCATCTTTGATCACTCATCTGAAAAATACGATCCATTTCCATTATACACATTTATACAAATAAATATTATGTGCACTCCTGTTAGATACGTAAATGATTCCTCTTTTTCTTCCTTCGTCTACACAATTTACTCACATCACATTACTGTAGCAGAGGGGTTACATGTAAGTAAGCTGTAAAAGCGCCCTGTATTTTCCAGGTTTGTTGTTAATATTTTCTTAGTAAACACAAAGTACACAAAACTGGGTTTTGTTGTTGTGAACAAAATACATAAAGATTTGTATGGCTTACTTACACTCTTTTCTTTTCGCGTCTTGCGAGCAATTTGCTTATTATAAAGGAATGCATCACTGAAAGAAGTTCACAAAAAATAATCCCTTTCGAAAATGTTGGCCAATATTATATTAAACTTCAATGAATAAACGTTTATTGCCGTTCTCTCATCATCTCATGTAATCTGATTTGACGCTTCCGTAGAACTGACATAGATGACTGGAAAATCATGTTACCAGCATAATGACTTGGAACAAAATGAAACAGCTTTGTGTTCAGATAGTTTGTAACTAAATGGGGATTTTTGCTTGGACGTCGGTGTATCAAAACGCAAGACTAACCTTATGGTTGGTATCCAATGTTTATAGATTTTGTTTCTTATTGTCCACAATGTAAATTATAATTTGAATGTTTAGTAGCCGAAAAAAGCATAAACAAACATTTCATCTTCTTCAGTGGCGGTTGGTGAATGAATCCTCTTTTATCAGCGAGGGTAAGGGTAGCGAAAGCTAAAGGCTATGCGTCGTACGTGATATTATAACAATACGAAAACGAAAGCTATTAAAAGTATATTATTTACAGTTACGGATAGTTAACCAGTTTTACTGCCGTCTTCCTGTAGAATGCAAAGAAATTCCCTCGTCCATGATCATGTTTTGCAACGATATTTCTTTGTCGCGTAATGTATTTTAAACATTTCATCACGAATCTTTATTTCATCGTTTCCAAAACTAGTATTCATGTATCTAATAAGTAATAAGGATCTGGCTGCATGCACTAAAATCATTCTACCATACATACGCATACTACATGGAAGACATTCGGCGTTTGGCTCATTATTGTAATATATAAATATTTGTTTGTTTTGCCTTGGCTTAAACTAAATTCAATTTTTTTGTCTATTTTCCAGGTGAGTACAATTTTTGAAGATGATCAACCCATTCTATGTATCTACTCATTAATTTAAAACTGGAGCAGTACTTTAACAAGAGAACGTGGCAAATGGCTAGATATATGTACATGATTTCATCATAGTTGTGATTGTGTAACTGCTGGAAAATGGTATGTTTGGAACGTAAATTTATAGTTTTGGAACTGAACAACAATTTAGTAGTATCACATAATAAAATACCATAATTATAGCAGAATATTAACGAACATTAATTATTACTTTGCCAATGCATAAATTAAATTGATAGTTTCTGTCAGCGGAGCTGTCATATTTTAACCGTTATATATTCGCCAAGATATCAATAAAGTATAATATGCTGTAAATACTTAATGTGAGGGAGGATTCGCTAGTTTCCTCCGAATTTGCCCTTTCCGTCCTCTTCAGTTTGATTTGGGTGTAGTAGTGCAGAGTGTCCATGTACCTATAATCTGTTCTGGACGTATACCTTCTTGCTTACTAAAAACTCACCCAGAATACTTATCTGTTTGGCAAATCAATTCTCATAAATTATTTAGATCCGTTTGGATAATTACAATTTGACTGTAAATCATTATAATTACTGGTTTGGGTGATGTGAACATAAACCAGCACCATAATATTATGTTCGGCAAACTTTTAGTATTCTTTCTCCAACCCTCTAAAAACAAGTCCGTCCATCAGTCATCATCCACGGTAGAGATATAATGTCGCTGTGTAAACCACCACACATTCCTATTCCCTTTGCTATTATAGATTCATGCCTGGCTGTCCATACATCAAAGTCACTATATTCCAGAAATAGCTTGAAGCAAAATCGGAAGGTATAGTATAATTTAGTTTGAATCGCAGAGGCAGCGCCTAGAAATTCCGTTTTAATAATGAAAGCTGTAATCGTCTCTAATTACATAGCAATAGCTCTCCTTCGTTTCTCTCTCTTCGACGGTGCGGTGCGATACACACTGCATCTTCACAAAATGAACTTTGGAGGGCAACTTTTTACAAAAAAAAATTTAGCCTCAAATTGTAAATACCTACTTTTTTGTGCTTTTTTCATGTAAGCAAGTTGCATTTTAATATTTTCTTGTTCTTGCAATGAGTCGTGCAGTACCAGAAACTCCTTTTTGCGTTTCTCTTAAACTTACACGATTCTCGCAAAGCACGAGAGAGAATGAACGAAGAACATAATTGTTAATTTCGAACAAAATACACTAGACGATATCCTATTTTCATGAACTTGTAGAATATTAAATCATAAAATTGAATGAAAGTAATTAATAACTCATCTGTTGGAATACGGCGGTAGAAAATTGGCCTCTCTTTTCCATCTCTAAATTATTAATATTATCAAAAATCCAGATTTTAATTGAGAGTATTGTTCCTGAGAGTAGCGCCTTTTCAATCTTTAATTATGTCTGCTTACTTATGTGAAATGTAAAAGCACAGTGAGCTAGGATGCTAGAAAAGTGAACACCTCTAGATGAGAGGAAGGACCTTCCTCATTCATCTTAAAGGGTTACTCACTACTGTCATAAACATCTGTGTTCAACTTGGTCGAATAAATCATTAAATTTTAATCAGTTTTAATTACGGGTCTTGAAGCCTTGTTGAGCCGGCTGATGCTGGTTTCGGTTCCTCTGGCCTGTATGGTAAAGCTGTCTGTATGTTTGGTTAGTTGAGTAATGTGATGCATAATATGATGCAGTGCAGTGGTGGTAGCTGGTTGTTGAGTTGGAGTGAGCAGTTAGTACTATTTTTTCTTCCATTCCAGTTTCCTGTAGACTCGTACCTGTGCGATATAAACTGCAAGAGAGTATTTCTTTCCAGATTCAATTATAGAAGAAGTTAGTTCTATGCGAGCCGTCGTGGACAATTGACTTGACTCTCTGCTCTTACTCATAACATCATTCTTCAGGACACGGAGAGGGCAAGCAAGTTTACAAATAGGGTCGTGGATAACCTGGTGGCAGTGTATCTACAGCCATGCATATTATATAATATATTATGCAAAACTTGCTTGTTCTCATCATATAGACATGCAATTCAGAAGGTGGGTGGCAGACAGCTATATAGATATAAAGCATGTTTTTGTTTGTGGCTTATAAAAATTCGAATGTATGATATGTACATATATACATATACATATATACATAGCAGCCAATGTAACAGTAACTCGCGGAAAAGTAGTTCCTCTTCTGTTAATATCCTCACCTCACATCTCTTCCCTTCTTCTTGGCACAAGCTACAAGTCTAAATTACAAAGTAATAAATGCTAAAGAGGTATTGCATTGCACTGCACATTCCAAAAAGAGACTCAGAGAGAGAGCACAAAGTGCAGAGCCAGTCGGCATAGCTTCATCATTCTCTTAGCAGCACCATGTTGACGACTTCTCCTCGGCATGCTATCTTCACTGCTGCTCGGTTGATGAAATTATTCCATTCTAATCCTCTTTTTTAATCAAGCACCAACTCTATTAAATAATGAACCGTTTAATCAGCCGAGTTTATAAATTTTTGAGAGCTTTAATTAAGCCTTAATTTTCACAAAGAGTTTTTAGCGATTGCGAATTACATTATGACGCTTCATCTTTGCACTGTTGTTGTTTTCCTTCTCCTCGCTCTCTCTTTTCACATTTAACTTGATCAAGGCATAGACGTGCAATTATTTATGCCGGTATCTATTAAAGGAAGCATAAATTCTACCATCAGTGATATAAATATTGAAGACCACGTGTACGAAAGTCAGTCAGCGCTGATGATGTACGAAATCGATAAAGCGTCCTTTTCCTGGTCTTATGCATGATATAGTACTGTTAGTGAAAATGGTATTATTATTTTAATGTTAAGTAAACTAGGAGCGGATCCAGATACATAATCAAATGTACACACAGTGAAGCGTAGTTCGGCAAAAAGTTGTGGTTTTAGCTAGCAGGTAGATGGCAACCAGTAATCTGATTTCACAAGTTAGCCAACGTGTTACTTTGAGCTTGAATTAAAATTCAGTCCAAATTCATTTCACATATTATGCATGTGGAGGTATATGCATTCGTGTAATTAGAAACTATATTTATTATAGCTATCCGTAGAATTTGCGATAGCCAACATAGAGAGAAAGATGAACTGGGCAAAGTGAGTATAGAGCCAAAAGGCTTTAATTATGTCAACTCATTACAGGTTAATTAAGGTGGTAGTGGTTACACCATGGTGTACCTCAGGGTCAGCTTTTTCCAATTTATCAGCATATTATATATAGCTTTGAGCGAGGAGCCTATAGGTAATAAAATAATTTCATATTATAAATATCGGCTCTGGCTTAGTCCTGCATTAACATTTAAGGAACATGTAATAAGAGCAGTATATATATATTTGTTAATTTAATGTTTTATATGAATATATAGGTTGATTAACTATTGTTAGGCCTTGTGTCTCAGCACATCTTGTCTAAATCCGCATTTATATCATGTAGTTATTATGATTAAAAGCTAAATGAATTTGGTGTTATTTCCATTCTCATGGTAGGTTACTTATATTTGGTGCATATAGTGCTAATGACTTGAGGAAGTACATATATATTGCAACGTGATAGAAATATTCACAATGAGGCAGTTGTTGGCATCCTAGATGACTTTAATTAAGTTTGATCCAGGTAGGCATGATTTGATTGGCTTTGGTTATCTTGATTAAATTGGATGGAGCTCATCAACAGCACGATGATGATGCTATCGGACGATACATATGGTTACCGCCCGGAATTTCGGTCAAGCTTGCCTGCCTTCAGTTAGTTCAATTTCTCCCCTAATGCCTCCACAATGATTACAAAGATACAGACACATACAAACTGGTACCTATATACAATATACATTTTATGCACATAGTTCCATAACATATTATACTCTTTCTGTATACAGCATATTATAGGATTGCATTGTAGATATACAAAGATGTGGTAGGATTTTAGTTTGTGTCTGAGTTTGGGTTATGCTTTAATTTAAGAAGAGCATGAATCGGTCTTTTTGTGCTGTAAACTAATGCCGTCGTATTCACGAACGAGGCTTTTCAATGCTGGCTGGGTTAGAAGCAAACGAACCCCCTTCTTTTCTGTATATACATACATGCACACAAGACGTGCACGCATTAGTTGAAACGCAACTTTTGAAGAGGGATGATCGTCCTTTGTAGCTGCAGCCACAACAAACGAACTTCACCACCACCGGTTTAGCTCTGTATGTATCTTCAATGCATTTGCATTGACAGCTCAAGGCAGGATTCTATAAAATAAATATTTTACCACTTTCATAGCCTCATAGATGTATCTCTTTAATGAACAATAGTTCATTTGAAAGAAAACAGAGACTCTGTGCCAATCGAAGTTTTTTGGATTTTGCATTAGTATTGCAATTAATTGAACAATCAAGGAAGAAACCTAAATTTCTTGGTCGTACATCTTCTTAAAGCTTCTCATCAGCCAAACGTCATTGTTCAACTGTGCGTACAGTGCATGTGCATCAGCCTCGTCTCTGCTCTTTCGTGTAATTAAGAAAACAAACAAACTTTAGCTAATTAATATGTAAAACAGTTGAAAAAATTGTTAGGGGTGCAATGAAGCAATTTACATGAGAAACTTACCAAAATCCAGTGCCGCATTTTCAGTATCTAGTCGTATTCTTGTGTGTCTGTGTCTGAAAATGAGGTAGCTTTGAGGCTGCAAGAGAAAAAGCAAAGAGAACTGTTGACAGTTTATGGTGAATACAACGTGTGTGTGTGTGCTGTGTGGAGAACCTTAAGTAGTAAAAGCGAAACATGTTGCAAAGAAAACACCCTGCGTTTGTGTGCATATCAGCTTGTTACAATTCTTCTATTTTATCTTTACATTCCTTCGTCCGTATTTAATTCACTTATTTTTCAGAGTGTTTTTGGGTGCAGGAAGTACATTCATTATTTTTCCATCCATGTTTATTGTGAAACTTTGCACCATTCAAGGCGGCTGGTACAGTATAAATTAAAGGAAAAAGCAGAACAATTATGAGTTCCATTTGTACACTCCTGTTCTTAATTAAATTCTAATTACATTTCCTTCTAATGAGAGTGAACAGTTATGGGTTATTGTATGCAAGCTTCCCCAAGTAGAGTCAGCAGGAGCAGCGCTATTTTCTTCCAGTATTTCAATAACAATAGTAATAGCATTTATATGTTTGACTGTTAATATTGCAGTTATATGAAGAAGAAAAGGGGTACAAAGAAAAGAAGAAGGGTAGGATATTATTGTGTGTTAAAGTGTAGCTGTTGAATTGCAGTTGAGGAGGAAAAGAAGTGGGTGCAGTTCTTGCGACAAAAGTTTTTATGTTGGGCATACAAAAACGAATTGTTGTAGGAAACAGTAAAAGGAAAATTATAACTTGTGTGGCTGTTACACAAATACAAACACACACTACATGTAGCCCTCTCTGTTATTTACATTCACCTCTGTTCTAGCAGCCTGTGAGTAATGGTAGCGAATGGAAGAGTTAATTAAAGCCAGTCTCCAAGAAATATTGTGGACATCTGGAGACTTGTCGTGTTGTTTGAGCACGTAACGTGTACATTATAGATTTTGTTATAAAATACATCTCGTGAAGGGTTTGCTCAGATGCACGTGTACATTGACATTGACAGTGTAATAGTGCTAGTGCTGTAGGCATCCAACGTGCTGAAAAGGAGACACTTTTATGCTGGTGGTACGTCTTTTGTATTTTTATATAAAACGGAAAAAATTGTTCTCTCTCGTTTTCATCTTTCACATTTCAGATCTCCAACTCTCTCCGTAACACTTTCCCACGTAGAAAAGTGAAAATGAAGTTTTGATTTGGTATTACTGTTATTCTTATGATTATAGTTTTTTGTCATCTTTGGAAATTTCCAGGAGTATTAAGTCAAGTGCATTGTGATGCAGTGACGGATTAATAGACGCAATAATGAAAACAATATTGTTCCGCTTCCAACAACCCATAGTCTAGTATATTATAATAGTATAATTTTCAAAGTTATTGCACTGTATCAGGTGTGTCTTATTACTGCAATAAGCATGCACACACAAAATTTACAACCCTTTTTTGGCAAACAAGGCAGCAGCAGGCGCGGGAGTGAAGAGCAAAGCGAAATGGTATGCGTATCAGCCTACCTAATAGGAATTTGAGTATGAGTCGGTGAAAAAAGACTCCAGCTCCAGCTTGTAATCTGGATTGTATAAACAGATTGTCTTAAGTCGTAGGGTTGGAATGGTGCTGTCGCAGTAGTACTGGAGCAGCCGTGACAGCAACAGCTTTTCCCAGCATTACCGTAGTAGTCATCATCAGCAAGAAATCATTTCTTGTTGGAAGTTGTTTGGATAGTACAAACATATTATTATTATTATGAATGTGAGTGTTATCTCTATACGTATAAGTAATAGATGCCTATACATTTTACATATGCAATTGTCAACTTGTGTTTGTGAAATTGCCTTTCATTTTTATTTATATTGCTCCCGCCGGCATTAATATAGTCGTTTACTGTACGTGAGTCTACTTCTCTAGTGCCTCTGTAGTCAAGTCCAATCCTTTCCTCTTGTGCGTTTGTCATACGCAATATTATTATTATACAGGCATAAAACTCAAATCATATACATGGCAATCTGCTTTCCTTGCCTGTAACTTCATTGGAGATTTTGAGACGTCTCTCATAACTTTTGCCTGAACCGACAATGATGATCCCATAAATTCCGGGAAGAATAAAAGCGGATATGGTCTTGTCCTCTGCAAAATTGATTCAATAATTTTGCTAATGCACGCCACTCTCTCGAATTCAAATTTTAGGAATAATTTATTGCCAGTAATTCCACTTATGGTTATGAGATGAGACAGTTGGTAATGGGCTTAAGGATTCCTCTCTAAAGCTTCGAAAAGTGACTCACTCGCAGTATTAATAATGACATGGAGGATCTATCATTAATAACGTAAACATATGTCGGATGTAGCTGTATAAATTTAATTCTGGCCCACACATCTTTTCGCGTTTAAAGGAAAAAAAATGTTTTGTTTGTTTACTGAAAGGATACCAGTATAAAATAAGTGGTAAATGAAATATGCATGGATTGATTTCTCTTCTCTTGTCTCTGGATTTAATGTGAGAGGCAAATCCAAAAACTTTAGACTTTAGACAGGAAAAGACTTTTAGATGAATGAGTGAGTCCTTGAAAGTACCCTTAAGGCATTACTGCGATTATTACTCTATTACCCCACCATTCCTCGATTCCACTCTTCAGAGACGTGCCTGACCCACACAGGACTACAGGTAGTGTGCAAGTACACTTACCATCACTCCATGTATACTCGATTGAAAACTATTGACTTTATTTGATGTATAGTTCAATCTTCGCAAGCGGCGGAAACTGATACATATTCGGATGTGATGGATAGTATGTAATGGGGTGTGGGTCTCTCCAAATGCAATGCAATAATAATATGAGAGGAAGAAGGAAGGAATGAGTTCCATCACGGTAAAGGAAGGAGTGAGTGGAGGATGATTCTGTTTGATATGGCCATAAATTTTGTGATTGCTCTTAAATTATGAAAGGCAATTCAAGAGATTGACTTTGCTGTAACTTGAGCTGCCTTATATACACGGGAATTTATGCTCTCTTGGCTTGGGTTATAACTATAACGGGATCTCCGACTAAAGGGCTTCTGCTCACTTTGAGATAAACCAACTTTTACCTTTCTCTGGAGAAACTCTTGCCGTGCAAGGGGAAAGCCAGCTGCAACTGTTACTTTTCTCCACGAATCTACAAAACTGCAGAATATTATTATTACTGATTGTTGGAATTACCATTCAAGCATGATGCTCTCTATGTTCTGTTGAACCTTTACAACTCCAAACTTAGTTAGATTTGCGATACTTTGGCCGAATTCTCTATAAATGAGTAAGTGATCGAGTAGGAAACTTCGTGTAATAGTAATAGTCTCAATAGGATCTGCAGCATGTTTTTCTCTGGAAGTATTATTGCGTATTATGATTGTACATAGCATGAACTAGCCAACTAGTCAAAAAAGCTTTAGTACATTTTCACACAACTTTAATACATTCTATTTGAAAGTCGTGAGTTCTTAAGTAGACAGAATGGCCTGCTGGTAGCGGTATTACATTGGCAGTCGTCTGCTGACTGGCATGACTTTTTTTTCGCTAGGTGCTAAGCACAATACTTTAGATTGGTTCAGACTGAGAGCCAGCTTCACGAGAAACAAGAAGTGCAGAAGTACGAGATGCGGGAAAACCAGCAATCTGCACTAGTGGCACTTCAACTATTATATGCCAGAGAAGAGAGAAACCTTCACTTTTATTAAATTACATTAGAAGAATGAGTAGTTGGGAACACAAAGTCACAAGTCAACTTAGACTAGCAGTAATACATTTATAATACATTTTACCGGCCTGGACACATGCATTACGAACATTAAATGTTAGATTAGAGAAACTACTTAGTTGGCTCGGGTAAAAGTGTCTGTGTAACTTACAGCATCTCAGAACATGTTCACTCATCCGTCTGCAGATACAAGCGAACTATATAGGATTGCCTTTTGTATAGACTGTGTGTGTGCATGTGCCTATACACACAACATTTTATTATTTTCATGTATGTATACTTGTGTTGTTGGTAATAAGTTATGTACACATTTATGAAGCAGTGTTTGTAATAGTATTTCATGACTCTATCCATGAGTGACTCTTAGTTCTCTTGTGTCTGTACCTACTTGTACTTTCACTACTTACCTTTTTCATGTAATTTACGTTGGTAAATAGTAATGATGATGATGGTAATACGTTTATACGTGGAGCACGTATAGTTTCAGTCAAATAATGTGCTCGAGGAAGTGTTCTAGCTGTTTCCAACTTTCCTTGTTGCTTACAATTTTCAAACGTAATGACTGAAACACAGTTCTGTACAGCTTTTTCATTTAATTTCATTTTTTTGAGATGCCCTGATTAAGTTTGACCGAAAATTACCAAGCCGTACAAGAAGAAGACAAGAGTCGCAGGGGAAGACTGATGATAGGAAAGAGCAGCCTACTATGATGAAAGTAGGGAAAAGTGATGCCATTCCCATCACGGGAGAATCAGGATAGGAAAGCATGCACACTGATTTCTCTAGACAGCAACACACCAGAAAAAGGTTCTGCTCTGATGCGGAGTATCCATGCCAAGCCCACTTACTTTAGCCCTTCTATAATATCTTGTGGCCCATTATAAACTCTAATTACATTAATGGGCTTGTTTTTTTACACAAGAAGCCATGCCTCTGGATTGACTCTTAGTTTTATTATAAAAAGTCCTTCAAAATGACATCACTGTTTGTGGAGCAGATGCCAGCTATAAGGGTACATTTTGACCATCTTTAGTTTTTTTACAAAATAGAAGATAGATAGACACTGAAAGAGAAGGCAAGAGAAAAATCTGCACTTTTTTCCCGACTTTCCCTTTCTCTTCCACCAAACGACAGCGGAAAAGGAAGAGAAAGACAGAGATGGCAGTCATTCTCATCATCATCATCATCATCTCTCTTCTGCCATTACTTTATGATATTACATATGTACATAAATGATTATGTACTTAGCCAGATGAATGCGCCTTTCGTGTGAGTGTGTGGGTTGTCCTTTAGCCGCTCGCATTCATACATTTTAACGATGAAAAACTGCTATAAAACCGCACAGATCCAGGATACCATACTGCAGCCTGATGTTATATGTATGTATTAATCTAAATTCCATCTAACGGATTGGTTTTCTGGTAGATTACGCCAAAATAAGTAAATTCCATTAGTTTTCCCTTTTATGTTTTGGACTCTTTTTCGCGGTGGCGATGTTTTTGTTGCCGGAGCTATTATTATGATATGATTGCTTTCACTACCGACGTTGTTGGCTGCTGTTTTCCTTTTACTTTCCTCTTCGTCCTCATCCTTTTTCATCATCAGATGCATCATCATCATCGTCGTCAAAACTATATACTGTGTATTGTATACACCCCAACAAGATCCACCCAGCTAGCGCCTCTGTCATCAGAATGATTAAGGTGGCATGCCTCTTCAACGCTGTCGCGTTTACCACTGCCGACAAGACTGCTCCAATTCCATTCACTTACATGTCGCCTTTCTCATTCTATCATCAAAAACAATATTGTAAAAGCTCAATGCTAAGCTGTAGCTACGCCAGAAAGACCCACGATGAATGATAAATTTGTCTCTTCCTTTACGAGACTCGTAATGAATAACATGGTGAAAATTTGCACGGAAACTTTTATGCATCAACGTCTATTCAGCCTCTCATTAAAAGTTGCACACTAGCTTTTACCACTCGCATCATCATCAACGCGATCATCATCAGTTGAAGTTACAATATCACAAACTATACAATTTGCAGAGAGGCAAAAGTTGCTACCACTAGTGCAGGATGAAACCTAGTTAGTAGTAGTACAAATAGGCATGCACACTTAAGTACACATTTCATATATTACATTTTGCTTTTCATTATGATATTGATGATGAAACATGTATAATATGGCCATCTAGTTGGAGGATATACTCATCGTTTCTTACAGGAGCATAGGGTCGGCCTGCTTTAATCAAGAAAATTAAAATGGGGGAAAGCATTGAATACACGATGATGATGATCATGATGACATGATGACGCTGATGATGTGTCTTGTTTTTTCTATCAAGTAAAGTGTATGAGAGTGCGCGTTTATCTAAACTTTGCTCATATATATATATATATAATGTAAGCTGAGTATTTTTTTTCAAAGTTGTTTTTTCATCTTGACTCGTGTTCAATCTACTGGTGTGATGATGATGATGACACAACACTGTATGGCTTACACTACTGCATCTTTTAACACTTGCTTTGCAGTGGTGGTGATAATGATCAAGCGTTGCTGGAGGCCGATGAATAATGTCCATTGTTAGTTAGCATATTAGTCATTAACTATAAAGTTGATGATGAAGAAGAGTATTTGTTTGTGTGTGCATATTTATATAGGTAGTTTTTTTAGTAGAGCTCCCTTTGACGTTTCATTCATTCCCGCTCCTCCTGTCCGTAACAACTAATTTCACCTATCGCTAATTGTAAATTAAAGTGAATCAAATTTCCAATTAGCTAATCAGAATGAGTGTGCGACGGGAGATTCTCTAGAGAGTGAGGGAGGACAATACAACTCAGACTTGTTATTAGTGAGTACTGCGTACATTTGAAAATTAGTACGAGCGAAAGAAAATGTATTAATAAATGGGCAAATGAAGAGGTGTGTTTGTTTGGTTTGTTTTATGTTGTGGTTCCTCTTTTGTGACGGTGGCACTGTACCAACGCTGCAGTATGGAGTGGTTGTTGTAGACATACAGAAAGTCGGTTCGTTGAAGATCAGCATCATTATAGCCATTACCACCATCATCAACTTCATCATCATCATGAACAATACTTATTTTATTATGTTTTTCTTTCTTTCCTTGTCTTCATTTACTCGTATCACTTTGTCAGTCGCTCCTGCCAGCCACTACTGCATCTTTCCAACAGCCAGCACAAAAAGATAACGATGGACAAGCTCACATATTGTCAGTAAACACCACGTTACACTATTTGTCCTAGCGTGTATTAGTCTAGTTTAAGGCAATAATGAAACCTCTGCCTGCTTTGTTTCCTTTTGTTTATTCAGAGGAAGAGCCTAGTGTAGTAATTGTGTGCATCTCATCTCTCTGTGTACACTCTTGGTGATTTGCTGAAAGGTCTAGAACGTGTAGTGTTTGGATCTACGACAAGCTATTATCCAATGTATAACAAACTTATATAATAATATGGGGAGATGATGATGTGATGTTACCAAAAGTCTTTTTTGCCACCGTTAATTTTTTGGGTGAGGCTCCTCTTCTCGTTTGGCTGTGCTACGACCGCTGCTGCTGCAGTTTCGTTATCATCATCCCCCCTGCCTATAGCGCTCTTCTAATTAGCTCCCTGTGAGCTCTGTTTTAAGCCTTCATGTGGAAAATGGGCTCATTCCTCGCGATGTGAATATAAAATTCATCAGTTTTGTTGTTGTTTACTCCATTGTGGATGGTGGTGGAATGTATTGTACGTGTGGCAGAGCACAAGATTTCTCATCATCTTCATTAAGGAAAATGTTTCATACAAGCAACTTGCAAGGAACAAAAAAATTAATACAGAAATTAAGATGCAGTCTTAGACTGGTTGTGTAGCAGAGACTTTCATCTCATGATAAAAATAATGAAACATTTGAAAATCGTTTCAGAATTGAACAATACAGTAACCGAATGCTCCACCGTCGCAGTATGCGTGTTTGAATTCGTTTTGTTGTTACGTTGATTGTATAATTCTCTTAATGAGACCATTATTGTTTTCGGCAGGGATTTTGGTAATGAATGCTGTATACTATGTCTAAAAACTACCTACTCATTCATTAATTCACCATTTAGTGAAAATTTATACTAGTATTTTTACATGAGCAAAAATTAATGTAAAAGCTTTGAAGATGGATTTGAAGCGTCAATTTAATTTGCCAAAACGACCTTCAAATACATTCAACAAATGAGTAATTGAGCTTTTATCTGTTAAATTGCGTACAAAATTTAAGGAACGGAAGGAATATGAACATAATTGTATGACAGGCAAAATATATTGTACACTGTACACAAAACGATACATACATATAGGGAGGGAGGGAGTGCAGTGTAGTTGAAGGAGGACTGACTTTTACCAGTTTTTTCTCTGATATTGATGCTATCTTCTGCCCAAAAGATATTAGACGGAGATATCAGCATTAATTTCAAAACTGTAATTAGTATCTACAAGGCAATTACCATTATCATGATTTTCTCTTCAATTATTTAGTCGGCATCTTCTCTCAATGCTTACGCTGGATATTAGCAGAGCTTGAGACATGAGATGCCGGAGGAAAGGTTCACGCCTCTTTGGTGTTTCGTCGCTCAAAAGGCGTTTTCAGTTTAACAGATGCATTCAGTCCTGACGCGGCATTAGGACTTGTAGAGAAACTAAGTTCCGACCAACACATATTTTTACATTGAATAACAGATTCCTATTATATTGCGTATTTTTAATCAGCCGCTGCTACTAGAACATGGCCTCCTGTAGCATTGCAGTTTTATGTACATTTAGAAAATTCCGGATATGGTTTACAGCCAAAATGTCATGTAAAGTGAATGTTCTTGTCATGTTACTTGAAAGTTACTTTTGCAAAATACACAAACACACTATGATGATGGCAGCACAATGGATTCCAGTTACATAACATTCTACAAGACATACTATTATTTATCAAGCTAGTAGACGTAGACGATACCTATACAAAATTCGAACATACGTTTCTGAGTAAAATTTCCACTCTGAAGCTTTTTGCAGCACCATTAGCCAAAAACTCAATGTAAATCGGGGATGAGGACAAACAAACGTTTTGACGAGAAGGAATATTGAAAAAACGGTCAAATTCTCGGCCTGTTTGTTGTGGGAGTCGTAATTTCCTCCACAAGATATAGGGAACAACGTCATGATGCTCAATAAAGTATTAAGCTGGCTGGTTGATAAAATAATGCCATTCTTTCGTAGATTAATTTCATCTGAGTTGAATGGGGAGCTCATTAATGACTGCACAAAGGAAGGGTCTCCTCACTAATGAAGTTGGTTCATTTGATTTGTTTGCAAAGGACTGTGCATACTGGGGATGCGGGTGTTATTATAACCCAAGTTAACTGCCTCCACCAATGGAATAATAATAATAATAACATTAGGTATACCTTTTAATAACGAGGAGTGTAGCCTTGTTACTATTAAAGCAGAATCCTCAGATAATCTACTACTGCTCTTCTTAGGCATACTACCCATGAAGATATGGGCACGCACGTTGAGTAAACATAGGCATCATTACTTGATGCTGCCGCAGTAAGTGACGTCGTTTCTGTTGATTCGTGCGGTATACGTACCATGTATTGCACTTAGTATGAGCCAAAAGAAGATATTATTATTATTATTATAGTTTTCAGAAGGCTCTTTGTCCCCACTCAGCTTACCATCGTTTATGATTACCCACTTAAAACTGGATTCAAACATGTACATCATGACTATTATCTTGATTGATCTATTATTATCATTTTCCCATTATCGTTTACCGAAAATCATTTCTTTTGTTTTTATCCTTTCTATCAATGCGTCGCTCTTCTCCCTTCTCCAGCTACATACATTCGATATTGCATTAATGCTTGACGAAGATGAATAATTTAGGCCTATTGAGCGTTTATTTTTAAATCTCTTTTTAATTGGGTCAGTTTTATTAATAATAGTCGTGCGAGGGAGGATGCAAAGAAGGAGGGATAATCTATCATCCTTGCACGAACAATGGGCTCTAAAGGCTGTTATTCATCATCTTTAATGTACGACCATTTTTAGGAAACAGACAATCAACGTCACCATAAAATACTGTTATCATCCTCACCAATATGCACTTTATACTCTGCCTTTGGTGATACCTATCAGTCAATCAGCCAGCGTTAAAATGCTTTTTTATCGTCTTGATGAGTTAATAACTGAACTTTTACTGTCCCATCAAGCTCGTTAAGGTTGGAGAGAAGTTTCATCTCCTTTAATGCTTCCAACAGCAGAAATTAATGACAATGATTGTAATTTGGGTAGCTGAATGCTTCTTAAGGTTACTCTCAGGCTGCAAGTATGTCTGTCAATCCATCTATTGATATTCGTTTCGTGTTTGTTCTTCTCTTGGCTACAGCTATGGGACTTTCAGCTACAACGTGCGTTGTTTGGTGGCATCTTCAGTTGGTCTACAAGTTTATGAAAATGGATTTCTCATTCATTCACAGATTAAACTGCTTATCAAATGAATATGTAATAAAATAAAGTCTTCTAGAGAAACTATTAAAAAGTTTAGCTTATCAGTTTTGCCATAAAGAGGTATAAAGATTAGCAAAATATGCTGACAAAAACAAAGTCAACTCTCTTATCTCTTCTTTCGTGTTCAAACTCATGGAAAATGTGAATATTATGGCCTGTAGCAGAATCATTTGCAAGCTGAGCGTTCATGAAAATAATTCTGCTTTCCGAAAAGCCTAATGCTTTGTTTTGGTCAAGTTGAATAGGATTAAAAAACTTGTATTCCCTAGAATGTCCCAGCTATGCATTTGTATAAAAAAGACTAGCATTATGAGTCACTTTTATTGTTGTCTGAAGTTTCATCCAGAACGCTAGTGAATACAGGTTAAAACTACACAAATATTTTTATTAAGCCACCAACTGACAAGTTTGCAGTTGGTACGTCTTCGTGATTATCATCTACTTAACGTAATGGTAGCCTAAAATAAAGTAAATGACTGGACAAAACTGCGTTTCCAATTTTCTATTAAAGAACATCGCATTATCTGTTTTGACAGATATTATTGTTATTATTTGATAAGTTATGAAACTCGCAAGAATAATAAATAAATGAATTGCGTACATGTTTCATGAGTCTGGATTAGTACGTTGCAAAAAATTATTTTTGGGGGGTTATGTGATATGCCATGATGATACTGACACCAGTCATCAACTCTAAAAGTGAAATGGGAGATGGATATGACAGATGGTTTATTTGTATGCAAATATGAGTGTGCAGACTAATTCTGGCAACTCACACCACCACACCAGAGCAATTGCATACGCAAACACGTACAATCATACATGATGAATGCGTTCAGCAACAACAAAGAGTGGCAATAACAAAGGATGTGTGTAGTGTGTGCTGCTGCTGGGGTAGTAGGGGAGCAGAATTATACATTTCATGCATATGAGCACATCATCTCCACTTTGAAAATTACAATCTACCTACATCAGATAAAATTGATATGATAGAAGAACAATACAGGCAGACAGTATGCACCATAATATGCAGAATGGAGAGCGTTTTAGACTTCTGCATAGTGTCAGTCAGGGTGGCAAAAGCTTCACATCGGGTAGGGTAGACCGAATCTCTTAATGAAATATTTGCTGTTTCTGGTTCTCTGGGAGTTGGAGTTGCTGCTATCATTACGCTAACTCCCTTTGCAGTTATTATGCCTATGTTGCATCTATATGCTTTTGTAAGATGTAATAACACATACACACACATAGATAGTGTAGACTTCAAGTGGAATTGCATGTGTACATATGTTGGGTATGGAAATACTATGTGGAACGTCCTGAACAGGTATAATATATTATCAATGATCACGAAACAACCCTGGACTTTTGGGGGGATATGCATAATATGAAACACATACATATGCATTTTATACTTGAGAAAAAGAGAAAGGAAAAGAGAGGAAACAGGTATCAGCTTAATTAAGTGCGGGGATTTTAATTGCCAATTAATTTATAATCCCTCCTGCATATGGGCCACGATACGAGAATGGAATTCAAATGAGTTTTATGTCCTTGCCAGGCAGCGCCTTCCCTTACTATTTTGTGCGATAACTAAATACAAATACGTCATATAATAATATTTCATAACACAATAAAAGTATGCAGACAAAATGCGTACATTAATTCCATTTGTCGTATGTGGTTAAACCATGCACCTTATGTTTTACAATAAACGACTTGATGTATTGTGTGTATAACGTTTGTACTTGGTCTGGATTTTTTAAATATTGACCGACCCAACTACTACCTTCTACAACAGCAAATTGCAAAATCGTGTTTCTTCATATATAAACGGTACACTCATTTCCTTTTCTCTTTTATTAAGAGCCGCCCGATACGACATAAAAATTTTCCCTTTGCTCATGAGTGCAGGCAAAGAAATGTAGAGAAAATGTAACATACATACATACAGTAAGCACCCTTACACAAGGTTCATACATAACGTAACAGTATCTCATCCTTATCGTCGAAATGAGCTTCATAAATATTACGAAAATGCTTTGGCTGAGCTCGACTGCCTATTTAATTTAATAACTTCTTTCTAATTAATTGCCTCTTGTCACTTTTAAAGTGATTTTAGTCGCATTTTCTCCTGACTGCGGAGATAGAGGCAGGAACTAATGACAAGAGCTCACACGTGACTACACCGCTGCTTTACACAATGAAACACACACGGCTCCCTCCCAGAAAATGGAAGGAATTAAATATTTGCGTTCCCTTGCCTTGTTGAACAACAAAAACCGTCATAAAGTATTCGCTGATACTATAATTTTACTTGTTTTCATTATATTGGTAGCTGACTCTGTGACATGCCATCGTCGACCAAACTCGTAAGTAAATTGGTAAAAAAAAGTTAATTTCAAAGGAATGATACCAAAACGAGATTTTGAAAATCAAGTCTTCTCATCATCTCGTATCATCCAACATCCCGTGTATAGTCTCTCATTTTGTGCATAAAATTAGACTTTGTCGATATAAATACAAATTCATTTTTCTTCTGGGAAATACCAGCAAATTAGTCTAATGAGCCATTCGTTACTCATTTCCACGAAATTACTGTATTTGTGATCTGGTCATATAATGAAAGCCTTATTCATATACATACATATTTACACTGACAAATAAAGAAATTGAGATGGAGTTGTGTACATGTATTTTAGGATGACTCGCTGATCATAAAAATTAGTAGAAGGAAACCTGATCTAATAAAATCTATAAATGAAGGAAGGGAGAAGTTGGATGGAAGGGGACATAAATTGAGATTTCATTTGATAATATCAGCTTGGCTTAACAACCTAATCTATACGTACCCCTCTCGTTACTCACTTAACGAATCCAAAGTTGAAATTAAATGAGGCTGTGCAGCAATTTTAGCCAGCTGGTAAGCTGCCGCTGATCATAATGATTTCGTAGATTTCTTGGACTTTAAAGTTAGCTTTGATAAACTCACACTTACAGCTTATATGACCTTGTTGACGTTCTGAGAAAATGTAAATTTATTTTTATACTGTTCTAATTATTTCATTCAGCGCTTAAAATATAATTTAAGAAAAAAAAGAGCTATAATATTTTGTTGTTATTCAAATGATTAGAGTATATGAAGATGTTCCATTGACAGTTTCTCAAAACGTTACGTTGCTCCTTTTACGGATATATATTATAAGAGAATCCTACCCTTTTCTAATCATATTACCTATATTACATCTACTAACGCCAACGCCTTCCATGCAGCCTCCCCCTTTTTGTGTCTAGAATCTCCCCTCTCTTCTTTTTCCCACCTTTCTCCCAATTCGAAACGAGGTTCTCATTTTCGTTAAAATTAACTAGTGTGTATTTGTGTTTCCAACTACTTCAAAAATTGTGCTGCCGTTTTTTTGAGAAAAGAAATCTAATTTACTCTGATATTTTTTCATTTTAAAAGCCAATTTATTAAATAACCAATTAGTGAGGTTGTTGTATAGTAGTACTCTTACAAAAAATTCCAGTCTTCAACGTACACATGCATTATGATATTTACGTTTCGGTGAAAATAGAGGAGCTGTAAGTTAGTACATGTATAATACGTATTTACATTAATCCTTTTGCTGAATCCAGCGTGCCGTGGGTAAAAGAGATGGAGTAACTCCACCATCATCATTAATATCTTTAGTAGTTGCAGTAGCGTGTCATGGCTCTTCGCATAAAGCGTCAAGTATATAATAACAAACGCAAAAGCATTTCATCATGCATTAATTAAGGCTCTTGAAATTCTAATTAGTTACTTCAACATACTTTTTGACATGAGACGTAAATACCAACGAGAGCGGCGCATATAGCAGAAGTGGCGATATACCCTAAAAAATTATTATTCATCTCATTTCTACGAACCTTGATAACAATATAACATGGAAAATATAAAATGTTTTGTATGGGATATCCTTTGAGGGTTGTGCTGCTGGGAGGAAAAAATCTGTATCTTTGAAAAACTTATGCATACAGTGAATACGTCATGATGATGTCTAAGCATGTATTCCAGCGAGAGGGAAGCTACTACAATATTAAGAATAATTAAAACTCTTTTTAATTGCCTTAATGTACAATCGTCGTTGCTTGAAGTGGAAGTTAAAAAATTAATAATAGTAACATTGTATATGCATCCATCAGCTCTAAAACTATAATTTATTTCCTCGCAGTGGCATAGTAAGTGGACAAAAGAATTCAAGTAATCTAGGAATGTGGAAATAATAATGTAGATTAAATAATAACTAAATAAATACTTCTCGTGGATGTTCTGATGTTCTTTCACAAAGACATTGTAAACTGAGAGAAAAAAGTTAAACACGTCCTTTAGCATCAACGTGCCATCAACCAATTCCACTCTCTTAACACCACATAATGAAGAAGACTCACTCACATGAGCTTCTCATTAGCCAACTTTTTTCCAAAGGGACTTAAGGGGGCTGTTATGTGATCATAATTAACCTCAAGGAATGCTCGGGAAACTCTTTGTATCATTGTGTGTGCCTCTGTGTGTACGTACATCACATCACACAAGAAGAGTTTTTGTTGCTTTGCTTGATGTGAAAGAGGAGAAGAATGAGAATCCTGACAAAAACCAAAGAGGAAGAGCTGTTCTGTCTCTCTGAAAGATCCTTCTTCTTCTTCTTTTTACTACTACTACTACGTAGCAGATCCAATTAAACCTTAACCACCTCTTGGCTAATTGGACCCGGATTTTTTCTCCTCTACCTCAGCACAATTACTGCTCCACCACTACCACTAGTGCCACTTTTGTTATTATCATCGATGATAATACATATTCTTTATATCTATCTAAATACTGTACACATCATCATATCTTTACTTGTTAGTTTGTTAATAGAGCCAACTTTCAAAGTGTTGTGTTCACGTACGTACTTTAGCTGAACCAAACTGTAGCAGAAAATACATAGAAGTATGGATACAACCTACCAAAATTTCATGTCTCTTCGCTGCAGCATTGTATTATATCTATGTGTGTCATTGTTAGTTGCGTTATTATGACTTTAATTTGTTATATAAGTAACTAACTAACCCCTTTTACTTGCTTCGACAATAAGTTTTTCACTTCTGGCACTTACTATTATTGCCAGTTTCACAAGACTTGATTTTGGTTTGGTTTGACTTGGCTCGCCACCACCACCGCCATCATCATCATCAGCATCACATCACCAACACCGACCAAACATACCACACACACATTCATTACATGTGTATCAGAGAATATCGTTGTTCCCTCGTTTGTTGCTGCTTGTTACTATATTGCCTTCTGTCCGTGTGAACGTTTTTTTCACGTAATCAGCCACGACAAAGATAAAAAGTAGAGAAGAGAAAAGCGTGAAAAGGGCACTTCTGTGCAATCAATGGCGATCCTCTCCTAATTTGTTTGTTAATTTGTCTACCTATCCACCTGACTCTATAAAATATGAAGAAATAAAAAACACATCTGAGCAATTTACTACTACAACTCAGGTGCAATTGTAATTTAATAAAAAGGCGTAGGCTTCAGTGATATAATTTTGTAATTTGTGCATAATGTGTAATGATACCTTTATTATTCTACTCGACCGTGATATGTTTAGTTTTCAAACAAATGAGCTAGCAATAATGAAGATACATGCATATACATATACCTGATTTAGAGTAGCTCGCTGTGGTGTGAACCTCACCACAATATATTGCAGCTACTAATGAGCGTTGATATAATGCATGATCGTAATAATCATCTAAACCTTTATCAGCGTCATCGTCCCCTATTAGAAAAAGCAACATAGATAGTTTTTTTTTCGTGGTTGTTATACATGTAGTAAATGTCTACCAATCTGTTTGTTAACAAACCCAATACAGTGTTAGTATGCGTATATGAGTATATAATTCCACAATGCCAAGATAAACTTACCAAAGCATGTATGTGCTTGATAGATATAGCGTGCGGAAAGTATTATTATTATCATTACTTCTACCACTTTTTCCATCATCATCAGCATCATTATTATTATTATTAGGAAGAAGGGGAAATAGCGAAACTGCATTACAATAATGAAGCTAGAGAATGTCCATAGTCAAGTATAATATTGCGGTATAATACACTCTGCTACACTACATGCATAAGGAACACGTGTGTACGGAATAAACTAGTGTATTAGTATATTGTACATTTCTTCCAAAATAATTGGGGGAGCGCCCAGAAAGGGTTCCCACTTTACTTGGTTGCTTTCACTAGTTGGTTGGTTTGGTTTCGTTGCCTGATTATTTTGAGTGAGTGTCTATCTTGCCATTATGTGTATTATTATTATTATATAAACTTGATTTTTCTCTGGAAATTTTATACATTTTCTCCTGACAGAAGAAGTAAAAACGGCTCTATATCTATCGGTGTGAGGGAGACTGGAAGACGGACAAGCTTATATTGTGGAACTCTGGTCTCCTTTTAGCAATACTGAATTAGGTTTATAATATTGTCAATGAGTCGTTAATTGGGAGCTGTGTGTTGTTCGCTCCGCTACCATTCATAACTGTAACAAGAAGAGTAGAGAGAAAAGAGAGAAAAGTTCATAACTTTGGCATTCTTGTTATTATTGTTAAAGGCGCACTGCCGTGATGACGTCCAGAAAGTCGTCTTCTCCGATTATTATATACATAATTGTGTTGTTAGTTCCTCTGGCTAACAAAGAAAGTTGCATGTCTTATAAATAGCTTCTCTGCCTCCAGTTCCAATATCATTATTTTAATGCAGCACTCCGCGTTCCACCTTATAAATAGGGAAACCCGAGCGTATTCAATCATGACAAGACACACATGCAGTTTACTGTGTACTCCAACTTGCAGAGGAATTCCTTGGAACTTCAGATAAAAAGGAAAGGCGCATAGTAATTTATTATTGTACATTATAAGGTGCAGTGCAAAATAAAATGTTATACACAATGCTTTGACGATGTGAATGGTTTAGAAGTAAACATAGAGGATATACATTTGCTGATTTGTTATAAATCTACGAATCTCATTCATTCATGTATTCATACATTAGGTGAAGCCACAAAACCACATAAAATGTGTCCAACGAGAGATATAATGCGAGACCATGTGGCGGCATGCATAGCCCAATTATGTATACCGACCGGAGCATTTCCCGTTTTCGCCTTTCCCTTGAAAAATGCAGAAAACTGCCTCACATCTATTATTACCAATACAGTTTTCGCTTTTGGAGTTGGTTATCGACTCATTCATTTATTTTAAAAGGGTTTTGCTCATGTTCGCGGTGAGAGCTGTAAAAGAAGATGAAAAATTAACAAATTGTATCTATTATAGAAAGGTGTGAGGAATACAGTAAATCTTGTAATAAATTTTGGATAAATATCAACTGAATAGAGTACAAATTGAATACTCCCATAATATCACTTTCAATACAGTTATCTATGATAGCAATAAGATGCTGGCACTTTTCATATTGGAGTGACGTAATACATGATGACGTAGTTCTTCTCCTGTGTAACGGAAGCAAATTAGAGCCCATCTTTCTAGCATGTGTGTGTTTGATGATTAACTCTATGCAGGCAGTTCTCCTGTTTCAACGAGCGAACTTCCAGTTAGTAAGCTGTTCTGCCGTTACATGTTTCCTTTTTAGTTGTTATTATTAGTAGTGTGGCCAGCGTAATTAGTCAGTAACTCCCTTTTATTTCTCTGAGTCTAATCTCATCCCAGAAGCAAATCAATTAGAGACTTTCACTCGCACAGCAGACTACCACTACACTACTGAGAAGGCTAGCAAGCTTGTGCAATCATCTCTTCGGGCTTAAAACGACATGCTCAATACATGTACCTATGCATACTATGAAACGGCTCATTCCTTGTTAGTTTGGAGAGATGTAACTTGTAGCGATACTGCTGCTCGTTCTTATTATTAGCGTGTGCGAGTTTAGGCCCCTTTCCGATTAATCTTAATTGATAAGATCCCTTTTTGCCAAAATTTTAATGGGCTCCATTCCATTGCAAGTTCATTAGTTGGGTTGCTTGATTGTTCTACAAAGTTTGGTGTCTATTAGGCTCTGCTTAACTAGAACACTACCACATCTAGGAGAGCTGCTTTTCTCACTACAAATATGAAATCTGGTGTAGATGAATGATTGTAAAAATATGGGAGGTACTAAAACCAGCCTTCTAGCTGGAAAGAGAAGGGTGATTTGGTTTTTCGTTTTCCTTCTATTCGATTCAATAACTCGACAAAAAAATGTTTCATACACTGTCGCTGTTTCTGAGTATTATTTCCAGACTTGAGAAAGCATACACATGGTATGTATGTCCAGTGCTGTTTCAGTAAATTCGGTTGTGTGTTGTGGTGGTTTGTTGGAGGGAAAAGAACGGTGGTGATGAGGTAGAAGATGAGCTAAAGTGGCTTGAAAGATGAGATGAGGTAGAAGAAATGCACATACACACTGCCACGGTGGAATGATGGAAAAAGTAAATTACTCCTACCCAAGAAATAGACGAAAGAAAAAGAAAATAGGAGAGTGGTGGTGGTGATATAGGAAATTCGTCTGTAGACTATAGAGACGCAATCAGTAGGATGCAATGAAAACTCAAATTGTTCTTTTTATTAGAACTAACCAATGCCTTAACGGTACATTTCCATCTGTGTAAAGTGCAGAGAAGAGTAAAAAAGAGTGATGTGACGAGCTTGCAAGTATTTTTTCGCTTGCTTGTGTGTGCCCATTTATGCCCATCTCCAGTAAAGTGGTTGCACTATTGCCTTTGCCTAAAACATACTACAAAGCTGAAGTACAAAGGATGTACACTCTGGGAAATGGGTAAGCATGAATGAGTGATTGGAAGTATATTGAGAAATGAGTCTTCCCACTAGGTATATTACCAGACATTTGAAAAGGTTTTCGCTCTGCTTTTCCCTTCCTCATCATAAGTACTTCGACTTTCGTCATCATCAGCTCAGCAGAATCATCATCACAGCTTTTGGTCATATTATATGATTGCATTGGAAATAAGTAAAGCGTATAGATATCGAGTGCATGAGAAATAGTGTGTGGTGTCCCTTGTTCCGTACATTTTTAAACCAAAGTCCAACCAAAATACTACTTTTATAGAGTACACATAAGTATTGCGTTTTGCAGCTCAATCTGAGTAAGAATTACGCACAAGAACGGATGGTGTTTATATAAAGATGTGTAGATGCTCTGTCAGTATGTATTTATGGATATATAGAGACTACGTAAACCTTCACAACAGTTTGAAAAGGGATAAGGTTTTTTTAGGTAATTGATTTGGTGTCGGTTCGTTAGCTCTCTTTTGGCCCAATTACCCTCGTTTGCACCCTTCGCCTTCTTGTCCTTTCACTCTCAGTCATGGAACAAGTAGCTGCTTCTGCTGTATTGGTGTTATACTCTGAACACGTAACTAACTCGGTGTCTGTCTTATGTGCAAGAAGAAATAGAGAGTTTGTGTGTGGCTCTGTGAGATTTTTTTTAGAAACTGCCGATGTTGATACAGTGGTTTGTATACATTATGTATATTATTTTTGTATACTTCATATACCGGTGCGATGACGAGATGAATCCGTGTATGTACAACCTCACGTACCGCTAGCTACTGTTTCTACATTTTTTCTTTTGGAGTAAATTGCGAGTGCATCATGTAGTTAGAGAAAATTGGGAGGCAGTTGGAGGTGAAGTACTGTTTTGCAATTTTACGATTCCTCTAACGATGAAGGAGCATATTATTTATAGATGCATTCAAATTTCTACGTTTGAAAGAAGTGACACGTATGAGCGTTACATTAGGCATACTTGCACCTTTGTCGCCAACTTCAATTCCTGCTCTGCGGGGTATTTCGTCCATATTATTTTTTATTTAATATGAACTTCCTGTTGCCAAACCTTATTAAAGTATAAATGCATATTCAAATAAATCAACATTATAATAAAATTAAAATATCTAGAGATTGTAAAGTATGATCAAATGCGAAAAACGACGTGTAATTAAATTGGATAAAGTACTATGGAACAAACATTAGGTGGTAGTTACAAAAATATACAAAGTCTTGTTCGTTTGAATCTATACATACTCAAATACGAGAAAACTAGATTTTTATAACAACTTTCTCTTAATCAATGGAGTTATGAGCCATTCACATATATGATGTCAGTTCAATTGTGTACCAACAAGGGTGAATGTGGATAAATGTACATACGTCTTTGTTTACTTGTTGTAAGCCAGTTTTAGAGTATTTTATTATTACATGTTATGCATGGTACAAAGAGCTTGTTTAAATTCCTTTAGGCAATTAGAATTTTTCTCAACTTAGGACAGAAAGCCAAAAGTTAATTATCCCAATTAGAATAAATCCTTGTTACGGAATTCCAAAAACTTCATCTCTCTTAATGATCGTCCTTTGCAGTCCAAAGTGCTTTTAACAAGATGTACATTTGCCTTATATCAACTTATAGTACACACGGTGTACAGTATAATAAACGCAGACGGAAACACAACAGAGATCTAATTACTTTTGCTTGCACAAACCAACTGGATGTCACAAAGACACGGCATAATATGCAAATACTTGCTTTATCTTCAACACATGAGCTCATGCATGCATGTCGCGGTGCCGGTAGAAAAGTAGACAAAGACAAAGGAGATGCTATGCGTTGCTGTTTCTGTTGTCACTTTCTTATAACCATTCTCTTTCAATTTTATAAAAACGACACAAGATGATCTCGACATTCTCGACGTAGGAAAATCCACTGGAAGAGCAGCAACAGAAAGCAGATGTTAAAGTAAATCCAAGAAGAAAGATGAAGTACCATGAAAATCAAGTATGTATGCTGGTGTAGCATCTAATCTTGCCCTTGGGTTTATCTCATCATCTGTCATCATCAACATAGTCGTCGACGGTCGTCATCGTTGAGTTTACAGTTTAACTTGACTAGAGATTCGTCGTGGCTGCAACAACGGCGTGCAACGCTCATTAAGATTGTCAAGAGTCATTCTCATCATCATTTGTATCATTCTTTTATGATACTCACCGAATAATCCAAAATTAAGCAAATTTTTTGCTAATTTTTATGTACACTTTCATCACATGTAATTATTTCGTGAAGAGAGGGAAGGAAGAGAATTGGATGATTAACAGAGAGTCGTGATGAGTCGTTTTCCTCAGTACTAATTTAAAAATCAAGTACCTGTCTTATTAACTGATACTTTTGAATCGTCTAAGCTGTTTCCTTTTTTAGTTCATGTATTTGTTAGCCTGTTTAAATTCAGCATTCTTCCTCCAACATTAATTGTACATGTACATTTTATTACAAAAAACTCATTTCACACAAGTTCTACAACTACCTCATAATAAATAATAATCTCATGTTCGTACAAAAATGAAGTTTCCACGCTTTCCAGAAAATTTTGGATGTTGGATGTGTAATTATGAAGATGAATAGAAACAGACGTCATTAGCAAGCAAAAGGACAAAATATATATGAGTGCCAGAGTCTGAGAAACTCATCATCATTATAATTAGTGCGAAATGTCTCCGATTCCCATGCATAGTTAATGCTTACACTAATCCTTTTCAATTTACACTAACTTTGTTTGTTAGAATTCGGTGAGCAAACCGACATGAGCACGAACATGGGAAGGTACACACCTGCCAGATTGGAGTGTTCCTTCCTTCGATACCGTCTTTAGAGTTTCATGATGTAGATGCTATATAATCTAAATTATATAATACCTAATGCTTCTACTATTACAATAAAACTGACAAGGTATTTCAGGATGTGGAGGAAGCTTGTTTTCGTCATCGTAGTTGACGAATATGTACAAGTTTCTAAATAGGAAGGATGACATTTATTATGTTTGAGACACATACATTAAAAAGAACACCACCAATATATAGAACATTAACTATAACTAATATTTTCTTGATACTATACAAAGCCATATATTTTCATTGTCCTTCTCCGTACATACATTTGCCATTACCACTATTATTATAAGACATGAAGGGGAAAACGCACATTAACGAAACCATACATAAATAAAACATATTATCATGGGTTTCATATTATTATATTTAGCATGAATGTATCTGTTTCTATCGGCAGAAAGTATTCCTATATTACTATTCAAGTGTGTGGGTAAGCTAACAATGAGTATTTCGACGTGATTTGAGAGAGCAGTTCATTAAAATAAATTAAATTAAGGCAAGAGCGTCTACAACGTCACAGCAGTGTATATCACTGTAGAGGTTGTTTTGAACGATACCAAGTGTGTGGCGGCTGCAGCCAGATGAAGACATGAAAGAACTTCTTGCTTTGCTTCATGCTGCTACTAATGAAGTCTCAAACTGTATTCCGATATTAAATGGGTACAAGCCGACAACATGGCACATGGGGCTAATTGCAGAATTGTGTAGTTGGCGACTCGGCAAAGTATCAGGGATAAGATAAACATAGAAGATTTCATAAGCATTAACATGGGTGCATTCATGATAGGGTCAGCGGAAAAGAAAAAAATTAATTTCCATTTAAGTGGTTGAAATTGATGAGACAAGGGGGGGACTCTCTTGTCTGTAAAAATTTGCGACTGCAATTTAATACAGAGAAATCTAATTGTAATGTTTTATTTTTGTTTCTTTCAGGTAAATTAAATCCGCTGATCACCGATTGATTGAGCATTTTTATAAATATACGATATTTTATACCTCATTACCGTTATCGATGTATAACACGATGCCGTCAACAATGAAGGTTTGAAGATAAAAAAATTATTTCTTACAATATCCTATATTAAATCATTCTACAATGCATTATAATAAAGGCCACCAACACTTCAATTTACAACGCATAGCCCTGCTCTAAACTTCTCTTGTGTGTTACGTTTTATTCGTAAAACCAAAATTAGTCATCGTTTTTTCGTTTCTTCTGAAGTCCAGAGATGAATAAGTCAATGTGACTAAAAATAAAATACATCCTTATCTTCGTTATTTCAATTTCTTCTACTTTTATTTTTCCCCGTACATTTTTCTCACATACAGATATCTATAACTTTTTTCTAAATGATCTGAAACATTGTACTACATAGGGAACGCAGGGATTGAGTCACTAGAACATTTTCTGTAAGATGATATTTCTTTCTTTCGGCATAAAATATTTAAGGTAGAGCTGAACCCCTCGGTTTACTACCATGATACATAATATTCAACATATTCACTCAAAATCTTTAACACTTCAATTTTTTGTATAAGCTGGATTCAATCTTTATGACACAGTAGACATCGCTTTACTTGCTGTGCAAGTAACCAGCAGTTGTTTAATTTTCTTGGTGCGCTAATAGTGTTTGCATGTAGGTTTCTGGAGTATAATGAAAGCCAAGCAGTAGCAGCTCTAATATACGTAATACAAGTGCTCATTCATGGTAAAATTCATAAAAATGCCCACATGAATAATAACGATAAGCAAGTTCATGATATGATCCAGCTGTTTGCAGCTGTCGTTACTAATCTGGCGTCTTTGCTTACTACGTACATATAAAACATCCGCTTGTGTGTTTTTTGATTGAATGATGCAAAGTTCAGGTTCGTCTGTTCGTCAATGGAAATCATACATCAAACTCAACAGCACAACTTGTACTAGTCGGACTCTGAAAATCCTACTTTTTGTAGTTCTTTCCGCCACTCTGACACTGATCTTTGTCACTGTCTAAAATCGTCTAGTGCATGTGCATGTGCATCTCTCAACAGCAGCATAGGTGGACGCGTTTTTATTTTTTCTCTGAGTTGAATATTTTTTGTGATTATTTTTTTGCTGGTTTCCTGTTACTATTATGTGGGGAAAGTTACATCAATCTACTCAGTGAATTTT
>JAQIXX010000733.1:0-48431 GCA_034700605.1 Willowsia nigromaculata
CAGCCCTTACACAAGTGCCTACGTACCAAGATATAGGTATTAAATTTTTACCCACGAAGTATTACTCAATGACTACGACTCAATGAAATCTCATGGATAAGCAGGATCAGGACAACATTCAATCGGATCATCAATAATAGTTACGTCTACAACAGATAATGCATTTTTGTTCTTTAGTCAAAGAAGAAGCGTCTCAACTCTGAGTTCATTTGTTAGATTAAGGTTAACTTGTATGTGTATTTTGTACTCATTTTTTGAGCTTCTTGTGTGCGAAATTCGGAAAATTTGTTTCAAAATTTTTAATATTTAAGCTGCTAAACATTGTGTAGGATAGTTCTCCTAGCTGTTAAGTTCAGACACAAGGCATTTATTAACTAACTTGTTAAGTTGAACATTATTTTTAACCAATTGATAAAGACACATTTTGCTCAGAAATGATACAAAATAAAAACATATTAAAGAGGGGTCGACATATCGGCAAAAGCTTAAAAAACTGGCTATATATATTTTTTTTACTTTTTTTCCATGCAACCTTCGTGCAATTAGCATTTACATGAAAGGTAATCATTCATTTCATCTAGACAAGCAGAAAATTAGTCAGCGCAGCAAGCAGCAGCAGCGTCCTCGTATCTTCAGCAAATTTACCTGAGTAAAGACAAAAGTACCTAAACACTGCGAAAAACTGTTACTCTTTGTACAAATGATGTAGCATCCACACAATCCAGCACAAAACTTGGTATTTTTCATTCCTACTTCTCGCACCTAAATAATAATACGTAAGGATTCTGTTAGAAGCTTTTACACGTAGTCTGGCTGTCAAAGATCAAGAAAGAAGAAGCATACCTACGAAGAATGAAGAAAACCTGTCCGGATGGTTTATAAGGATAATGAACTTTTACTTTTTACAGGGTAGGATGTGTATTTTAAATGCACAACACACAATACATCTTCAACACTTTTTCCGCAACAATAACAACGACAAAAGAGCAAGAAACTGTTGCTGGGAAGAAGGATTTGCAGAATAAAACTGGCTGAACATATTTTGCTTCCTCTTCTTGTTAATTCTCCTTTGCTTCAACTGTTCTGCAGGCCCGGGGCGTTCTAGGAATCCTGATTTTTTCCACAAAAATTGTCTGACGAACAACTGTATTTATTTAAGTTTTTGTAAAAGAATCATTGAACTATGATCACTTAGCTGAAGGATGCATAATGCTACACGATTAAACATGAAACCACCCATTAACCATATTATCATTCTTGAAAGTTAGTTCTTTTATATGATAACTAGCAGTAACTTTGAGATGTGGATTATAATGAGTACTCTGAACAAATTGATACACGTAAAACACGTTACTGCCAAAATACATATCCGTTGGTCAACTTGAATTGCGAAATAATAATGGCTTGATGCACCGTAATGATTATGACAAAATTGTACACAGCAATATAATATGCACTGCATCTCTAAACCGAATTGCAGTAACAATCAGCAACACGTTCATGTTCATTCCTTTTTGATTACGTAAGCTCGCCATTAAATCTACATTGGACAACTGACAACTTGTTCCTCGAGTTTTTTTTACATTTCCCGTTTTCTCAATACAATACAATATGTAAACGACGAGTTTTACCGATGCAAAGATAGGATTTTTATGATTTTATGAATCTCCGTAATGACCTTATATTAGTCTGGTGTAGAGATCCCGCTTTCTAGTCTATTTACTTTTTAAATACATACCAATACAAAATATTATGCAATTTGATTACCGTTTGATTGGTCATGTAACAATACTATTGTAGTCTTGTATAAAGTGCACTCTGCAGAGGAACTGGGTAAATATAAAAAAATCCATATTGTAAATATCTTTCTCCAATAAAATTATGCTGCTCTGATTCATTTACTTTTACTTTTCCATTATTGACCGTTCAACGAAGCATTCAGCCATACTTCCGTACACAGAAAACTCAATCTTCCTCCTGCTGCATGAACTCATCATCATCCATATTTTAAAGCAATTAAATAAGATTTTCTCAGTTGTGCTACCATTTTATTACGAGCACAATCTAGTTTTTCTTGCTATCGCATTCATCTCTGCTCAATCTATTAGAGCAGCGCTGTGCAATTAGAAGTGGTACTGACCGAAAGCAATTCCATTTTACGTGATATGAGTAAAAGCTCCTTTTACTCCTTGCCTTATCTCTACTGCTACGATCTTTTGCAGTGATAAAAAGATATTCTCAAAAAGTTTTTTCTCATTGTTCACTTTAATGTGTCTTAAATCTGTAGCAAAAAAAAAAGCTACAGCACCACCACCAGCCAAGGTAAATAGTCAAGAAACATTTATAGAAGTAATACTGCGAATCTAGCCATTTTTCATTTCAAATTATGCAATGGAATTTCTCGCTGATAAAGCGAATAGGATTATTCAAAAACAATGTTTTATACAGGCTGAGTAGTCGAGTTGTAAAAAATTAAGTTGTTGTGCAGTAGAGTGCTTCAAAAGAGGAACGAGAAGGAGTATTGCTTTCACCTCATCCACTTGGTAATCACCTTCAAAACGTTTTTCCGTTCACTAGTTCCTCATCACCATCATAAGTTTTGTTCAATCCTGCTGAAATTTAATTGGAAAAATGAAGCAATGGAAATTATTGCTGCATTACTTGCTCCTGTTATTATTCTTTGAACAATAAAAATCTGCTCATACCCACGACGATATATATCGTGTACTGATATCTTTGTATAATACCTACACATGTGCGCTTTTTTCTCGTAAAACACACGCCCCACCAACGTAATAATATTTCATCGAGAAAACCACGAAGTGAGCGGAATAATAAGTACTATGCAGCATCACGCCAGATAAAAATGGAAGATAATGTGAAAGGTTTGATTAGAACGTGCTGTATTGTGCTGATCATTAGTATAGGTTTGTCCGTGGTGTACTCTGCAAAAAGGCCGTACATTTACTTAATAGATAATTATGACTACTACAATCCTTCAGCCACTGCTGAGGGAGCGCCTCATCTTCATCAACATCAACAAAGACGATCAAACAAGAACGCTGCTGGCCGGATCAGCGTGGATGGTGGTTATAGCGGAAATGATTATAATAACAAATTTCTTCATCCGTTTATATTCCACGATACCCATCGCAATGGAGAGGTGACTGAGGATAGCAGTGAGCAACAAGCTTTCACAGATAAACCCCCGCAGCGTCCGTCTCTCAACACTAAAATTAGTGGCAGCAGCAGCAGTGATAATGGGAGGAAAAGGTCGAAAAAAGTGAAAAATAATGCTGGGAAAATACAAGAGTCCACTGGTGTGGAACAATCATTCCCTTTTCCCATACCATGGGACTGGAATGTTAGAATGGCTCAGATGAAAAAGGAAAGGAAGAATGATGAGGAGAGGAAGTTTAAGCTACCGAGACTTCCCACTTTGCCGACTATTGAATTTCAGTTTTCAGCCGAAAGTAAGCATCACCTTTGATTCTAATGATACTTTCTTCCAATCTGCAGAAACTTATGAAAGCATAGATATAAGTGATATGATTTTTAAGGTCACAAACAGGAATAACTGGAACTGATGCAAAATGCGAAAGCTTCAAGCATTTTTATATCATAAATAATTATTTACAGCAGAGACTGGAAGAATGAGTAGATCTCACATCCCTAGACGAGGTCAGAATAGTACCTCCAAGCAAATCAAGTTTGCGGACATCATTAGTCCTGAAACTCTATCATTTATTTCAAAGCTACAAATGTTGAATGTTACGAAGCTGGCTAATGGCGGAGGAGGTATCATCAGTGTTGGAGGGGGATCAAGTAGTGGGAGTGAAGAAGTCGCATACAACCCAAGTGTTGGTACACCACTCTTGAGTGGCGACTTTTTGAATGTGGAATCTTCGAAACCATTGATTATTGGCGCTCAAAAAGATTCAGCAAGCAGGCAACCAACAAAGGAAGAGATTGACTTGTATCACAAACTCAAGCATAAATGTTCGTTTTACATGCAAATCAAATGAACTAACAGAATTTACTGATCAATCTCTGTTTCTATCTGCCTGCATACTAACCGGCACTAATAATGCATGCATTAACTTTCATACAAACTAATTTTCAGATGTAATTTTATCGAATGTACTAAAAAATTAAAAAGAGCTAACCAGACATACTAACTTAATCCCTTCTATGATATGTAATTACTTATTATTTATTCAAATTCATAGTTAACAAACCAACTACCGCGGCTACAGACAAGGACTCAGATGAGGATGACGAGCCCGAGCCAGAGGACGATGAAGCTGAAGATGATGCGAGTGTAGCAGATGCCGACAATTCCCAGCAGCAAAGTGACGAAGATCAGGAAATCGGCTCAAAGTCGAAGGAGTCTAAAGAGTCAAAAGAAGATGATGTAGATCAAGAGCCTGAGCCGGAACGAGATTCAGAGCGAGAACCTGAACCAGACCAAGAAAATGAACAAGATGATGAAAAGGAGCAAGAGCAAAGTGTTGAAAAGGAACAGGAACAAAGTTCTGAAAGAGATCCAAGTGCAGAGAAGGAACACTCTGATGAGGAGGTACTTGATGCGTCAGATGAAGAATTGGCACTCAATGATAATCCCTTGACAAGACCTAAGAAAAAGACGAGACCAACCCCAACAAGAATTACCAGACCATCATCTACATTTGCTTTAGATCCAAGCGCATTCCAAGGTTTAACCAGACACAACACGACAACGTCCTCCCAGTCTAGTTCAAACTATCACCAGAACCTTTTCGAGCCAGCAGCAATTTCATCTTCAGATCCAAATGACGCTACAAAACCTGTAATTATCTTGCTTAACGTTCCAAAACCAACGGAATTGAAAGGGGACACTGGCTCTTATGACTCGGATTATTTGTATGGAGATGAACAGAAAAAAGGTATTTCATAATAATATGCATAGCCTACATGTACTAATACTCAAACGTAAATTAATTATTAAACAATTGCATGTTAAGCTTGGAAGAAAAAGAAAATTCAAGAGAAGAAAAAGAAAAAGAAGAAGAAGAAAGCCAAAAAGAAGAAAAAGAAGAAGAAGAAGAAAGGCGGTGGTGGTGGCTGGTGGCCCAAACCCACTCAGAGGCCAAACAAGAAAGCTGACATTATCAATCGGTTAACTAAAGTCCATTCAAATGTACAGGAGATTTATAATGTCTTCAAAGGAGGTATTAATTAAGATTATGTGCTAATTAAGAATGGAAATGCAACTGCCACTACTAATAATGAATATTCTTTGTAGTGATATCTGACTACGTTGTCAACCGCCCTCACATTGGAGTCGAGTTTATTCATACAAACAGCAAATCACCGCCACCACATAGGGCACGCCCACCACCAAAAGAAGACGATGATGATGACGATGATGACGAGAAGGGGGATAAGGAAAAGTCAGGGGAAATTGATGTCGATGAACACGCACACGACAGAGAAAAGTCGGACGATAGAAAGCTTAGATTACCTGGAAGCAGCTCAAGTTTTGAGGATTTTGAAGATGATCAATACGTTGCAGTTGGGGGCAAACCAACAATATGGAATCCTGCAGAATGGAACTACAATTATCCATCAGCTTCTGATGCGGAAACGGCTACTACGTTGTCCAAAAGATTCCAGGAGTGTCAGAATGCTGGGGATAGGGAATGCTCGACCACTATAATAGATCGGCCCATGAAATACAATCCCCCCGAGCCCTTGTACATGGAAACTGTGGTAAGCAGTGAATCCGGGGAAAAGCCACCACCTCGACCACCGTACAGAGAACCGCCACCTAGAATTAGCACAGGATCGTCGGAAAAGGTGTGGGTAAAAACTTGGGACAAGGACAAAACAGGATTGCCGCTACCCATAGATTCGTCAGAGCTAAATAAAAGTTAAAAGCGAAGAGTAAAGCTAACGGTACAATGGTCAAATTTTGTAATTAAACAAAGCTGTATTGAATAATAACGTTTTTAAAATAAAAAAGTTCCTCAAAATGTCATCCGTAAAAAACTTTTATTAATTTGAGCATTCAAATAATTATGCAACAGAAATAATTAGCCATCATAAACCATTGCCCTCTTTAGAAGAGGTTTAAACCATCCATGAACGTCTGAAATGGCGTTTTCTCCTGGTGATCCTCCATTTGATTGAGCGGTTCCTGTTTCACATCTGGTAGTCCATCATATTTCTTCACTGCGAGAAACAAATATTCCGGGAACGAACTGGCCTTGAAAATTTTGATAAGAAGTAGAGTTATAAGCCCTCCTAGTACCATGCCGAGCAGAACACTTAGATTATATTTTGTGAGACAAGAAGTTTGAAACTTTTTGAAATAGCTGGAACGTATATTATTGGCAGAGCCTTGAAAATTTACTCCGATGTCGCCCACGGTGTCCGTTATACATTCGCCTTTGTCCACTTTACCATCAGCGCCTGTTCCAGTGTACACTGATATTGAAATGCCATTAGTCAACTTCCGCTTTTTCGGACTTGGAATGACACCTTGAAACTCAGAGTCTGGAATACTGTGAAGCTTCCTGTCACCACGGGCGTCACCTTCGTCCAACTCGGAAAGCATTTTAGTCCGGTTATAATTGTTCATTCTGCATTTACAGTTTTTCTAACGATTTTCACAAGCTCGGGATAAATGAGGGGTGAACAAAGACAAGTACCTCTAATTCAAACGAATGACTAGAAATAGAATTGAATGTGTACTGAAATCGCTGGCAGAACTGGCAGCATTAAAAACTCATGGCAACAAGCTGTTCACTAGATTTTCCCAAACAACTGCGACTGCGTTTCGAATTGTTCGAAAACAATGTAATGTGATAATGAGTGGTGACTTATCATTTCATGAGTTTCCTCACCCAAGTATCCATACTATCACTAGAATCAGACAAAATGGGGACGATTATGTCTATAGTTCCACTCAGAGGCCTGGGTGATACTCCTAGCCTGGATGAGAGTTTTGAAGAAGGTCTTAGGGCGGCTGTTAGAGTATCCTCGGAACACACCCAACTGAGGTCAAGATATAAAGCCCAATATCCACTAGGAATCTTTCAGAAACTGTCATCACTTTCCACAGAGGAGGGTGACGGGTGGAATGAAACAAACAATAACAATTTCGAAAACCAGAACTCGAGTTCTCAAGATTGTATCCCAATCAGGAAAGCGCTAAAGGTTCCCACTGAGTCTAACGTGAGCAACACCGCAAATGATTCCAGGCAAGCACTCGACATCAACAGGAATGTCACCCGTGAAGAGAAAGCAGAAAATATGAAAGCTTCTCATGCTCTAAACGCGGAAGCCACCAAACAGCAGACAAATGCGAAGAAACCATTTCAGCCTGAGTCGTGGCCCACGATGGAAATGATTCAGGACCACCTAGTGCATCACAAAGAGTAAGAAACTTTATTTATGACAAAAATGTTCATTTCTTAAAAGTTATCAATTCCTGTCACAAACGTAGGGCACCGACAACATTAATATTTGCTCGATTTCTGGCTAATCGGCAAGCGAAAAAGTATGTAGAGATCCGCTATAGTACAACAGGCAATACAAATGAAACCATTTTGGAATGTTCTGATAAGCTGGAAACATTGATAACTCCGAAGGAGCAGTTCAAAACTGGAGATACAGAGGACGAGAAGATCAAGTATTTTCTCTTAATTTTCAAAACGTGCATTAATAATCTTCAAGGTCAAGTTTGGTGGAATGGATTCTCTTTCATTTTGGATTCAAATCTCAAAAACCGTTTGAAAGTTTCGGCACTTGAAACTCATCCAATAAGCCAACTTCTATTTGAATTGTCGGGAATGAAAGAACTGGAAATACACCGAACACTTCACCGAATTGAGCTTCGAGGGGAAATCGAAGGGAGCCCTGAAAATGCCATGAAATATATACGTTTTCGAGGTGTTTCCATTAAGGATATACAGGTAAAACAGCTTCGGGGCAATTTGATAACCCTCCACATTCCTCCATTTTCCTCAGACTCTATTGAATACTGGCTGAACAAATAATGAGTAAACCAAGAATATAAATAGTTTTAATCAACCAAATTTTTTGTTATTCGCTTGTTGTATTTCTGTCTCGTATCAAACGCTGCTCATTTCGATGTATAAAAAATAATTTAATAATGCGTTTTTTGAAACAAGAAGAAAAATGAATAAAATACTGTTCAGTAAATGTGTATACACACAACGATGATAATGATGAATAATGTGCTATATGAATCCATTTGCTTTTTTAATATCTTTGTCACTTTCGGTATCCGTCAGTTGTTTCATGTAATACTCATCGTTTGCGAGAGTTGATCCACTATCGTCCATAGCCAAAGGATTTCTGCTTACACTTTGAGTTGTCCACATTTCCCAAAAGTCTGGGTCGCCTGAGATTAAAAGCAAAACAGTTAGACTCATGCACATCATGGTATACTTTAATGTAAATATTCATATTGCGCTTTTCATACGCTCAAGCTCCAATTTTGAAGGCTTCATTAATCTAAAAACTTCTTGCGGAGATACGAGCTTCCAAATTTTTAGAGCAACTGGTAAAAACAGTTTCGTATCCATCGGTGGGTTATGATTTCGCTTACTAAAGGCAGTAACAAGTAAACTAAAAACCAGTCCGCTGACGATTGCCAGGATAATACCTGATGAATTTCAAATTACAATTTTTGTAACAGAAGCTCTACTGGCATTCTTTGAACATTGTTTGGGAGGTAATATATGCATAAATACCATATGCAGGGTACCACAATGGGGATATGCTAAAAAGTTGAGTTATAGCATCATCGCCTCTTTCCTTCCACGGAATCCAAGCTGGATCCCAACTTGAAAAGTTTGAGCCAGGATACGCCGGACATGTAGCATTTAAGCTAAGCGACTGCTGGGGAAGTTTTTGTTGGTTTTGATAGACGGTTTGACCTACTCCAAGCACAGCCATGAATCCGAATGATACAATCATGCCAAGTGTGATTCCCTATAGGGTCAAGGTTCAGACACGATTAAATAGAGCGTTCATACTTCATAGTAAAATTGATGAGTCATGTTTGTAATAAACAGCTAAATTGTACCGGAGTATTTGCTTGGGGAAACATCATGCCGCACACGAACACACCAAAAGAGGGGCCGCCGAAAATGCCGAATAATGATGTTGCCTAAAAGATTAACCTTTCATTAGTAATCTCAAAGCAAACATAATTATTGAGATTGACTAAAACAAAGTAAATATATGCACAAAAGAGATCATCCAGTTGTAGTAGGTAAGTAAGGATTTCTTGCACGGGTTATCTTTGAAGATTATCTCCATGCACAATCATAACCTACAGCAGAAAAAATATTCCCCATTGATTCAGCGATGAACACAAATCCAAATGCAAGCAGACCACTGATTACTGATATACCCTTAGATATCAGTGCAAGCTTTGAATCGGGTAAGCCAGGCCGCCATTTTTTCACGTAATCCTCCACGACTGACGCAGCCAGGGCATTAACTCCGCTTGATACAGTGCTAAAGTTATTTTTTTAAAGACTTTTAGATACTTGATGTAATTGACACGTGCAATGCGGAGATTACGTGGAAATTCACCTTAAACCGGCACATGTTATACCGGCAACGAACAAACCAGGTAAACCAGTATACTTTTGCAGAGTTTCCACCACAAAAAGTGGCAACAAAGTGTCGGCAGCCTTTATTCTCTAAAAAAAATAAAAAAAACAGAGCGTTAGGAAGTGCATTTTAGTTGCAGAAAGGAGATTTATATTTTAGTTAAAATGTCTCTCTTTACCCCCGAGTTCCGGGGATCACAGTCATAGTAAGTTGCAAAAATGACTAGTCCAGCAAAATACGTCATTCCCATGAGGAAAAAGAGCCCAATCAAATTGATCAGCAATGCTCTAATCATAAATGTATTGCGTATATGTTTAGCATCATGGTCAACGGCAATGTCATTTTTGGTAGCGACACTAGTTTCTGTAAAAATTATTCATTTTTGATGCGACAAACTCACATGTAAACGGCTCTCATGCTTGGAAGGGATACGTAACGCTGAATCTGAGCTTGATTTGCATACATGGGAAGCCACTGGAAGTAGCCACCAATAACTGCGGTCCAAAACGTATGACGTGTGCGTGGGTCCACATCAAATCTACAAGGTAATCCCACTAGAATTAGTGATCTCATCATGACTTTGGCTTTTTAGAAGTAATTATTACTGCCATAAAATTAATTGCATGTAATATTGTAGCTTGTCTTTTACTTAAAAAAGTTTATGCGACCAGTCTCTTCAGCCCGACGCCAAACTTCTGACACTCCACCAACATTATTTGTACCAACGACAACAACAACGGCCATTGATACTACCATAATGACCGCTTGTAAACTGTCTGTCCATAGCACAGCCTTGAAGCCACCCTACGTTGAAAAAAATATACAAGAGAATTAACAATTTTACATAGCGTGGGAGTTCCAATGAACACATAATAATGCGCTACATGAAAGTAGTGTTGTGGTAAAACAATTTAGAGCAATAAAGGGTAGATAGGGTTGCGTGCAGGTCATGGTGCTACGCGAATAAGTTACTTACAATGGACGAATAGAAGATGCATACTGCGAAAACAATAGCTACCAATATTCTGTAGTTGATTCCAATAACTGACAACAAAGAAGAAAAAAATACGACATGGTTTCACTTTGTAGGAGCAATAATGGTCACTGACTTGAGTGAACCACATGAGTAGTTTTTACTGATGATTGAAAATAACACGAATATAAACACGAAACAAACCATTGTTGAGGTGAAATATGTTACGTACCTAATTCCAAGGCCAACGATGGGGCATAGCTAGAAAATTCATGAAAGAGTGATTAACAACCACTATTGTCTTTAATGAAGGATTCTTTCATTCTCTCAAATCAAACGCAATACGTTTGAACGTTAGATAGAATGGGACTTACACGACCAATGACATGAAGAAAATTCCATATATGATGTTGACAAGACTTATGAAAATCCGAATATTTCTGTGAAATCTTTCCTCGAGATACTTAATATGCAAGGACATAAAATATAGTTTTAAACCTACCGTAGTAGAACAAAATTTACAAAATCATGTACTCCAGTAATTACCTCAAATATTGATGTGTATTGGAGCTGGAAATAGATGGGCACGAAAATAAAAGCTAAACTAAGCGTCAAAGGAATATAGGCAAGTAGAACCATAGAAAGTTGGGAGCCATAATAGTAGATTTCCACTGGTGTTCCAAGCAGTGTTATACTTGACACGTAGCTAAACGAATCAGAAAAGTAAATTAACAATTGGAATAAAAACAGAAAACATATTAACACAAATAATATAATCTGCCAATCATATATGAATATGAAGAACAAACAAAAACAGCAAAAGAATGAATGATTTATACTTTAACCTAAGCTATCACATTATATCTAGGTCATTTGGCATTTAAAGTAAAAATTTATGTGTTGCGTGAGAATTTTATCTGTAATACCTGCATAAAAGTGATAACGCAACTGGCACTGGGTTCATCTTTCTACCTCCCAATAAGTATTCTTCATTGGATTTATTCTTATTTCCAAAACACCCGAAAAACACACCGATCCCAACTGAGAACGCAAGCACAGCTCCAAAGACGCTCCATTCCTCCCATGAAAATTTTGGAATCTCGTCTATATCCCCTGCATCCCTCGCATTACGTAATATTTGCAACTTGTCCATTTGCGCGATTGAATTGGCTCAATGTTTGTTTCTTGTAATTAATTCCTAATGATGTTCTATAAACGTATATTCATGGACTTTGGCAAAAAGTAGAAGAGAGGACTGTTGCTGCAGACCTTCCATTTCAACCTTCTCGTAAGTAATGGCACATCATAAAATAAAAAAAAATATTGATGCACTCCCTGTCAGCGTCAGACAATGATTTACCTTTTACCAAAATCATTTACCATTTGCCAATCAGAGCTTTGTTACGTCTTCACTCACTCATCATAGAATAGAGCATTACGTGCTGAAATCACTGGACTTGAAAAACCTTTTTTTACTAAAGCTTGTCATGCTTTACCTTATGCGTATAATCTCTTATGTATAAATTTGCGCAGCTATAAAAATGATAAACTCTGTGTGTTTCTAACACTCACAAAAATTACGTCTATCATAATCCTGATAGTTCGCATTGCATGATGCAAATTGAAGGAGCTGGATCTGTAGGATTTTATTAATCTCAATCTGTCAGACACATTCATGAGAAAGAATTCATTATATGAGCCGCAATTTGACTGAGAGTGTAAATTATGCATCATGTATAGGCAATCTGTTAGAAAACCTTTTCACCGCTTACAGGTAAACTTTCAATGTGAGTACATTAAATTTCATGTTGTTCCTTTGTAAACTGTATACATTATGATTATATATGTTTAACATGATCAGCAGTCAAAGCACCTTGTTGAAAATGAAAACCTATTGTTTGGAATCTATGGACATCAATCACCATAAAATTTTACTGCGGCAGAGGTAGGCAAGCATAATATTAGCTAACGTTTCTCCGACATTCCGTGATATCAGCGCAGCATCTGTACAGAACCAAATTTTATTGCTCCTAGATTTATTTGGGCTGATACTTGAAACAAACTTTTCAGACGTTGCAAAATTAGTCAAAGTACAGCATTGGCCATACAGATAATTTTTTAAAAAGAAAACGAATGATCAAAACCGCCCTACACACTGTTTCATGTTTATATTTCAATTTAAACATCAACTTTATAAATTCCTCTGAAATCAAATATTTATCGTTTTTTTTGCAAATGATTGAACGAATAATCGTTTATAATGATATATTGGAATAACGCAATCACTTCCGCCTGTCTACGTTTTGAACTTTCATTAATATACTTAAACAATTTTCTACGATGCATTTCAAGAGAAAAAATCAGTGGTTTAGTAGTCTAATCTATACTTGACTCCTGCAACAGGATGCATGTAAAAACGATGCTTATCTTATCATATTCCCGAGTTCAAATTTTATACGCAATTCTCTGATTTGTTTGGTTGACTCACACCAATAATCGGTCATTTTATTTCAGAAATCAGGTTTATCCTTATAAATCAATATTATGTTGGATTGGAATACAATAATACCAATATTAACAGACAACAGAATGTGAAGCCTTATGAGCATGACATACTCGATAAAAATCACTCTTTTCACTCTTATACCTTAGATATTTTAAGTGACACGATTCGCTCGGATTTCAGCGCTTTTATTTATTGTACTACATTAACGGATTTATAACCTTAATTGGTTTTATTGCTCTAGATTATTTTAACACTAAAAATTGAGCATCATTATCTTAATTCGAAAAAATAAAGTCTTTTCATCAGATCCTGACTTACAATACAAATCGCACATTCTCTTGAGTCTGAACCTCAAACAAAGCATAATGTTTCATATCATGGCCCTATCTTACATAAAAACTGGTCATAATACAACAATTTAAAAGGGATTGAGTAAGTATCCAAAATCCTTAACTACACAAATAGAAGTAGAAAAAAATCACTTGCTTGCAAATGTAAATCAAAAACTTAATCTGTACTAAACACTTCTTGCAGAAAATAACTGCTCATTGGAGCATGCATAACATTCCGATCCCAAAGTTTATTGCTTTGTAGTCTTTTCATTTCATGCAGGACTCGGAGAAGCTGAAATTGAGAATTAAAAATATTAAGATAAAGGTTATGATTTTGAGTTGTTAATTTTGAGAGTTGTATTTAAAAAACGAACTCACCAAAGGATTGTTAAATCTCTGCAATCTTTCCTTCACCACCGGCAGTAAATCATCCCTTTGAATCCGAGATCGTCGAGAGTTATTCCGCATTGGTGCAACAGTAGTTGAACTCACATAATTGTCTTCAGTTCCCTATAATTGAATAACAGCACAGATAAGAAAACATAGTTTACTAAAAAATGAAAAAAAATATTCAATGAACTTTTCTTTCATTTCTAACATTTTCTCTCGTGTGTCTGCTGGAGCTGACATTTCTTTCCCTGGCATTTGTCGAAGCTCGTGGTCGTGTGCTGGAGCTAGTAGCGTTCGAAAATGTCCTGGGTTCCAACACATCCATATACCGTCGTCTCCCAACAGATCTTCCGGCTGCCATTGTGCTTCCAGCATTACAGCTCATTGTAGCATTAGCACCACTTCTAGGTTTTGAATTACTAGAAGATCCGACACCACGTTGCCTTCCCGCATTTCGATGGAAAATTGAAGATAGCTTTGTCATAAGCCGGATTGAGTATCTGTCTTTTCTAATAGAAAACTTTTCGATGAAATCCCCTATCTAAAGTAAATACAAAATAAATCCATGCAAAAATTATATGGGCAAATCGCAAATATAATCTGAGTATTTCAATTTAGATTTTCATGAATGTGGCAATGTCTTACCTTTTCACTTAAGTCAGCAGACCACCCTCTCTTTCTCGGATTACTATAGGAGTTGGTACAGACCATTACCCCGTCCTCAGGCCCAACCTGGTTTTATTGCACAAGACATTCCAAAATTAAAAGGATGAAAATTCAACATTCAAGTCAATACTAACAAATGAATACCTAATCCAAAATCTTACCTGAACTCCACAAATAGTATTCAAATAATCATACCACGTCAAATCAAGGTCAGCTCGAGCACAAACGCCTTCTGGAGGTAAAAAGTCCTTCAGTCCAAACACGTACAATTCCACCGAATTTGAATGGTCGGCCATTTCGACAAGGGTGTACTATGAAATGCTGAGTGTTAAAAAGATCCTCCCAATTAAGTTCCACAGATAACAAGTGTTTTGAACAGCCTGAGATGCAGCTGAAGAATCAAGTATGCATTGCAAATGTTTTCATCGACATACATATTGACAAAATATTGATTTTTGACTGATTATTGATAAACAAATGTAATATTGATCATTGATATGCAATGTACTATAATCAATAATACTATCACAATCACCACTTGCAATTAATTTAGATAGCTACTGCAAGTTAGTCAATCAATTAATTGCACCTACAAACATACAAATGCAGGCAAGGCATTATTTTACGTTCTTGATTTCAGAACAATCAACAAGCAGCAAAACGCTCGTTGTCATTTGACAGGCAATAATTGTGACTACCAGCCTTTCAACTCAACCTTCCAAGAATATTCTCGATCGACAAATTGCAGAGGCTACAACAGTAATTTGTAAACAGTAAAATCTATCAATAGTACATGCATGAAAGTGGAAAAGAATTGGGATAAAATTACCAAATTTTCTCAGTTCGTGGTATTAGCCTGACCCGGACTATAAGACGTTAGACTTGGTAAGATTCATATTTTTGTACTTTCGAAACCAATGTAGTGTGAAAACTTAATGAATTAAAAATTAAACACTACTGAAGTTTCAACCGAACAGCTTCACCTTCACCACAACACAAAAACACAACATTCATGCAGGAACAGAAGAAGAGGAAAACAAACAACACATGATGCTTTCCAACAACTTGTTCTTTTCGTGCATCGCGTCCACCTCCACCACTGCCACTGCACTGTGTGGGTAGGTATGCAGTTTCAATGCAATACAAGCGTCTATTTTCACCCTACCTCCCTCCTTTGTCACATAGCCTCTTAGGAGAAGAGCTTTGGCTGAGTTTTAGAGTGAGATTATCTTGAATGGTTAATATTCCCCGCATTTTGACTACCTAATGGGTACCTGAAGGGTTTTGCAGTCTCTCCCGATGCGATGCTTAAGTTTTTAAGCCCACTCGTTCACTCCTGCCACACATTATCCTTAATGTCTCTTAAGCCAAATGCATGATATGATTCCATCACCATTTCATCTGAATGTTGAGTAAATCCATAGCTTACTTTGAAGTTGAGGAGTTGGAACCGAAAGTTCCAAAACAAAAAATTAATGCCAACAGGATGATTCTACATCAAATGAGTAGTTGGCTGTGTTCTGCGTTATGGAGTTAAGGCATATTGAATAAAGCTAACAATGATTACAATTGTATGTTAGAAGAAAATTACTTTCAGGGACCCAAACCCCGGAGAGAAAAAAATTGTATTTTTGGAGCGTGTAGTACTTTAGATTTGATTTGTTTTGTGCAGCCATCTATCTTCAGTTGTCTGTCAGGTATATTCTTTTGCACACTCATTTCTTACTACATAATAATATGTATATATGCATATGCATTGTACGTACGTAAAGTAACAAATAATATGCAATATCGCAAAACAACTAGAAACTGAAACGATAAATTCCCATACGTGGATCCTAAGCGTATGCAGGTCGAACCAGAGACTGCAAAAGTTGTTTTGCCACAACCTATTTAACAGGAGCAGCCTATCCTGTCCAACACATTTGCATAATAAAAAATGCATAGGATTTTACACCTCCATAAGCCTACCTTCATTAGACCGGGAGCAAATCCACTAAATCCAACAAATTAAGTTATATCTCAAGTCTCTAGATAGGCCAAAATGTACAAAATGTTGTTTAATTTAATTGGTCGTATTACTTAAATAAAACTCAAAACCCAGTTGTACGATTCAACTTTCATTGTTTCAGCTCAATGTTTTTTAATCTATACAAAGAGTCACATATTATGTATACCCTGAAATAGCCAGCGATTTTTCTCCCATATTCGCTTCAAAAGTTGATTTTTACTTTTGAAAAAAACAGCGAAAAGTTATCAGCTTTCAACTTCCTTCTTCCGAAATTTAACTACTATGTAATTAATTAGTTATGAGATTATTCAGTAATACTTTTTTACACGCATGGATAATAATGAGATTACACACAAGAAATGTCCCAATGACACAAAATGATTTGAGAAGAATTGACATTCACATATTACATTTTGAAAAGGTGGGTTGGTTATTCTTGTACTATTCGATTTTAAACGTTTATTCTGCTTCATGTCATGTCTTATGCTGACTAGTCCTAGAATTAGGAAGACAAAGCTATAATTTTGTTTAAAATATTCTCCACAGACAGCTAGGTACAAAGTAAGTAAGCACTTAAGCAGATATGTGCCTCTGTGTGCTTGCGCTCACTAAAGTACCAAAATAAGTGGATAGATGGTAAATGCTTGCTCAATTTTATGGAAGCATTTCCATGATATGCCATGGTTGACTTTGAGAGTGCATTCTCCCAATTTCTTTTTGGGTATAAAAATAACTTGACTGTAGCATTTGTCACAAAACGTTCATGTCAAAGTTCAACCTTAAGAGACATAAATTCGTTCTACTTTCTTCCTTTGAAATTTCCCAGAATGAAATCATGTAAAATGCTTTACATTTTTCTATTTTCCTTTAATCATGTGATCACAGGATTCTGAAGACCAGTGAATACCAAATTCAAGAATGAACAAAGCTAAATAAAGAGGACACGTGTTCACTGTTAGCATACGTTTTTAAAATAATGGATTTGCTTCTGCCTTGGTTCATGATGGGTATGTATGGGAGTAAGGTAGCGATGGGCGGAAATTCTACAGCGCATTTATGAAGGCGTCCAATCCTATTTCGTAGGGTTCGAGTAAGTTCTCCCTACTTACATACATAATATTATTAACTTTATCAGAAATCGCACATTAGTATCGTAATGTTCAACAGCCGTATGGGTAAAAGAAGAAGTCAAAATCCCGTTGGGCAGTATGAGGTTTCCCTGTATTGAAGAAGTTAGAAGGAATCGATGTTCAGGGACCGATAAAATGCTACATTGTCTGTACATGATGGCTCTAATTTCTTCAGGGGATTTACTTTCCCCAATTCAAGGAGTAGGTTTTTTATTCCACTCTATCCCCTCCAAACTTCTCCAGGATATCTGAAAGTTATTCACGGTGGTTGGTTTGCTTGCGGATATGCTGTTATTTAGTGGCGATGAGAAAGTGTTACAATCCGAAACAGTGAGACCGTGTATCGAAGCAGATATTTCATGGGTTAATGGTGAAGTGTGTATGGCTTTTGGTTTCATGAAGTTTTGGGAACAAGCATTATGGCATTTTGTAACGGCTTACGCATTCAAAAATTTATGGTGAAAGTAGGGGTTTTGGGCTTTGTTGAAAAAGTTGTTAACCTCAAAATATTACCTCAGAACTTGTTGTCCAAGATAAAATTAGAACGTATCATAAAGGTAAGATAAGATGTAGTATGTAAATGTGTTGTACTATACTGTCACAGTGTCACATTGACTGTCAGCAACCTAGTGACACAAGCATTACCAAACATCAAAATCCGAGTGCAATTGGCATTGACTATAGGTTAATTCAATTCTTTGGTAATACAATGCCAAGATATTATGTACAAAATTAAAGGGCACACGTTTTCCAGCTCCATTCCATGACATGAATTTCTTGTTTTTCATTCTGCTTATACAATAGCCAAGTAGGTTTTTGTCTTGTAGAGTGAGTGAAATTTTATCTATATGCATTTATTTGAGTACCTAATAATATAGCTTTACGTCATAATAAGATCATTATTCAATGGATGACTTTTTAAGATGATGTATTCTTCGTAAAACATGCAATCGATCTCCTAACAGGATATTATTTTGCTTCCATTGTTCAATTCCTACTATGTGCTGGTCCCTTCCCTGTCATTATACCTTGTTAAAAGCTCGTGTGTTATTTGGGACTTTGTTCTATTCACCAACTGTGTCATGCGCGATGTAATAAAACAGGATTGTATCAATTTTTGTCTTAGAAAATTGTAATTTTTCGGGAAGCCCCATTTCTGAATAAGAATATTATGTTCTATTATCAATGATAAAACTGAAGAGACAGGGAGAAAAAGTCCGTACAAAGAATTAGTTGATTCCAAACAAACAATCTTGTACGCATTTGTATGAAATGGAACAGATACTGACAACTCCTTTAAGCACAACATTAAAAATCGTACCTGCCAGGCTACATAATTTTTTCCTAATATAACTTGTGTTTTTATACTACAAGATTGGGTTAGTTAAACCACAAAAACTTATGTGAACTCAGAAAAACATTTCAAATTGTAACAAAATACACTCATAATAATACGATAATTAAAGAATTGATAAGCAATCAAGATAAATTACACTACGCAAACAAATCAAACATTATGATTTATAAATGTGAAACGAATTCTTGAATGCATGAAAGTTTTTTCATAGCTTGGCAGCAACTCTTGGTTGGTGTAACTTTATTACTATAATCGATTTCCGCATTACGTCTAAATGGGAAATAAGAATTTCCCCTGCCTTGGAGCATTTACTTCGACCACATCACAGCACAATTTCATATCAGAATCTTACCACGTAGGTACTTTTTATTCTCTGTGTGTAGATGTAATTGTATTTTTTATTCACTTGGTACACAAATATTACGGCAAAAAATGTGGTATGCTATAAACTATTAGACGGGGTAACGTTTAGCGTTATAATTTTTTGACAGTAACAAAAACATAATATTTATATCAGAGATGCATGTATAATATTGTTTGTTCCTGATGAAAGAAAGTAGATATTTCAGCACAGTGTTTACCTGTGATATTTATAAAAGCTGAAGCTCCGTGCTAACAATTCGTAAATTATAAAATATAAAACTACAAATGGTTCAGAGTAAATATTCACCATTTTCATTGTCATCAGAGGGGGAAATGTCGTTCCTCCAGCATTTAAAATACGACATAGCATGTTAGTATGCAGTTTTGGGTTCATAATAATGTGTGGCATGAGAAAGTTCTTATCTTGTTAAACATTAGTGGTTATTTACGACACACTTGCGTCCACATGCTCTGAAACGGTAACTTACCACTCTCCTTATCAATTTACTTGGCAGGTTATTAACATTACAATGACCACAACAACAAGTCATGGTAAATAAAGTGCGATGTATTTAGCAGAGATGCAAGTTACTTACTTAGCTCTTAAAAGTCTTTAGCCTTGACTTTAGCCAGTTTTTTCACTCCTCTTGATTTTACTCCTTCATTTATTTTATTCTTCTGTTGTAATAATTACTATTTACTGATGTTGAGTGTCGAGTCGACTCTAGCTAAAGAAGAGTGCACCTATAAGCTTAAATCTCCACATTTCGAAACTCATGCACGCTGCAGTTAGCAGTTAGTCAGTCGTAACTATTACGTTGTATCATTTACATTTTTTGGTTTGATTTTATTGTGTTCCCTGCCGTTTCAAGCAGCAGTTAATATTTCTGTTCGTAAAATGTAAAATTGCAGTGAAAGTATCGTTTCGGTTTTGCCACCAATTTTTCCCTACGTACATTTTTTCAAACTTGACTTAATTCCTGGTCAAACGGAGTAGGAGAACTGCTTATTTCATTTTTTATTTTCTTGCGAATGAACGGAAGTATTCAATCCAAAGGAACAAAGTTGGTAAACATATTCTCTTCTATCTGTAGGTCGTGTGCAGCTTTTCATTTGGCCATACTGTGCATGTTGTCACATATTTAAACATTTTGGGATTGTTACTGAGCATGCATGGGTCCATTTGAAGGAGTAAGTAGATGACCATCAGTAAAGGTCTGGTAGTTATTTCTCAGAAACTGTTTTCATGCTTTCACTCGTAGCAAGCTCCATTCAGGATCATGATGACTATGACTTATGACTGCACTAAGGGTTTCCTTATACGATTGCTTGGTATTTTCCCTTAGCACCGACTGCCGATACTACCACGCTATTTTTGAATGTTTGTTCGTTGAGCTTGATTGGGAGTGTGGTATAGTAGTAGTAGTACAGTGTATTCGTTATTATTGTCGCTAACATATCTGTAAGTTGTGTCACTTTCACCCATTTCCTGGGTTTTGATTACCCTTGGGTAGAAATGAGAGAATTATTATTATCATGAATGTGGTGATCAATGTGAAATATGAAGAAAATCGCTGAAGGTATGAGAATCTCGCCTGACATTCAGCTGTTCTCAAAAACTTTTGGGTTCAAATGTCAAAAGCACCTTCGTGATGGTTAACCATATCTTTACCAACTGGAAACAGTATTTTAGAGCCCCATTCACACGTCACGTAGGTGTAGAGGTTAGGGATTTCCATTTGTTTGCATGCATTCTCTTTGCTGTGTTTTATGGTTTTAAGCACTGGCGTACCACATAAGATTATCACTACCGTTTTCGTCTATTCATATTTATATAGAGAAAGTGCTATGCTTTAGCTTTCGACTGGTTCAGAAAAACTAAAACATAATGTGGTTAAACTCGTGAAAAAGTCTTAACATGTATAAATCATAACTTTTCAAATTGTGTATCGGTCTATTCTGCTTTAGGGAAACAATATTTTTTGTGTGTGAGCATTATGCGAGAATCGACACACATGGCTTAATTCTAGATTTGTGTAAGCGAACATCACTTTTATTCAATACGCGTCATATAATGAACACCTGCTGTCTGATAATTTAACTAACTGCTACAATTATATTTAAAAGTTGGAAGCAAGAATTAAGAAAAATGCACTTAAAAATTTTGTCAGTTCATTTTTGTCATAAACGTTTTGCTTCAAACTGCACAATTCAAACAGTACATTACCTATGTATATCTCAAAAACTGAAAACCATCAAATGAAAGACCAAATCGTCTATCCATCAATATCATACAGACAACATCATCATATCAATTTTCTATCGGGTGTTTTTACACAAGGGGCCTTTTATAGGTTCAATTACGGTCTTCTGGTGTTCATGTAAATTGGTCCCCTATCCTTATCGGGATTATAAAATGTCTGTGCGTGCGTACCTTGCCATTTGCCACATGTGGACTTTACATGCAGACAAAATTAAGAATAATAGGAAGCTACACGGGAAGCCGTCGGCGCTCGGAATGACTGCTTTAGTTTTTGTATTATACGTCCAACAAAGAAAAGATGGATGGACATTGCGCAGGGGTCTTTTGCTACGATCGCGATGGATGTGCAAGATTGCATAATATTATGTGGATCCTAATGAACTAATGAAGACAACAACTCACTGGCTCACAGGAAAAGGTTCGACGAAGAGTTAGAGTACTGTACAATGGACTGAATCAGACAAGAAAACATATTATTTGTTTACTTTTTTCATCTCAATATATCATCTATGGCGTGTCCTTGCTTTCATTCAAATCACACTTTTATTGTTTGTATTTAATGTGATACAAATAGTTTATGGACGAAAGGGTTATGATAATATAATAGTTTTACCATGTAGGTATGTATTGTTTTGTCATTGACCATTGACAATAAATAAGATTCCAGTAAACGCTAACATATGTATATGCAAAGAATCACTTACAGATGAAATCAATGAAAATCTAATGATTAATGACTTTAAAAGGATGTTTTTATTCTATTCCTTCCATGTCAATAATTATTTCTCTTAACTCAATTTGAGATTCTCAAGGGCACATCACATTGCTAAAAGAAAATAATGATACTACATCCATTACATTCCGGATTACGACAGCACATGCTGAGAGAGAATAGGATGTAAATCATAATTGAGTGTTTCAATCACATTTTTATGCTTTGTTTAACAAGAACCACTCATTATACAAAATTATCTTATAAGTTTTGTCAGTTTTGTCTTTTTCCTCATTTTATGCATTTCTCCCTTCGCAATATCGAATGCAATCCAAAGCTAGTGACAAAAATCAATCATAATTAAAAATGGGGAGGAACATTAAACGAATCCTGGAGTTCACGTACGAGTGTATTTTTTAGCTGTTTGTACGGGGGCAAAAATACTGTTTTCTTGCTAACAATCATAATCTGAAATTGGATATCATCAGATTACATCACAATAACTTATGTATTTACTTCCAATACTGTTGCAAATAGTAATGAGGTGACGAATACCTAATTTGGCAGCAGTATCCAACTGCTGTTGGTTTTTATATCTGGAGACGCCAAGGCCAATGTTGTAGTCTATGGCCGTGAAAAGTTGTCAATCGATTTGCTGACAATGAAATGAAACGTATCGTCTTGATGGGATGATAATTATTGAACAGGATTGCGTGGAATGAGCAGATTCAATAAACCTTAGTTTTCTTGTAAGCCTATTTGGTCAACAGAAGGTTTATTGTAATTTATATTATATTTCTAGTAAATGCCAATAAATTTTAATTCGTGTATTCTTATAACGCATTATAATTGAATCTTTAAGCTGTTGACATGAGAAGCCACATTGATTGGCTCTTGTTTCATCATAAAGCTGTCAATAGTGGGTGACAAATGTGTGCATACCGAAACACTAGAAGTGTACCAAATGTAGTGTATAGTTTTCTTTTCTCTTTTAGCTTGAATTACTTTGGAGAACATCATGAAAATCTTAACCCATAACTTACTATAATTAAGTCGTTCTTATTGATGGGCTAGACCATAAAGCGTGACGAGAACTAAACTGCTGTTCAACTATCATGCACATGGATGATACCAATTAAGTCAAACGAAAGTATCAGAAATCATGAAGGTACGTGTAGCAGTTGGCACGTAGTAAGTTGTCAGTCAGTCATCATAGGTGATAGGGAATTCTCATGGACATAATTTATTATAAAATATATAATATGACAGAATCGCAAACACAGCACAAACTATGAAAACCATTGCTGTTGACACTTGACACTACTTGCACGAAGAGTAGGAAACAGTAGAAGATCCGTTCTTGTTCTCTATTCGATTTTTTGTAACATGTGGTTATTCGAAACATATGTATTTAATAGGTACAGTATTCTCTCTTTTTTAATTTTCTCGGAGCCATCCTGTGCTTAATTTTTGCTTGTGCATTGCCTGCAATCAATCGTCAATTGCGAATGAGAGAAAAGTAAAAGGTAAAAGAGAAGAGGAAAGGCGCAACTTTTCTCTCTGCCGCAATTGATCATTTCCACTCTCACGCGCCGCAACACAGCCACAACACACATACAGATGAGCTTGTTTTTACGAATCTACTGCGGCTTTCTTTTACAGGAAGAGTTCATACGTTTTGAATTCGGCGATTTCGAATTTGGGCATGCTTCGTCTTTTAAAATTTTCTCGGAGACCGCACTTTGCTGTGAACGTATCACAGTGCAGCTAAGCCGAAGACAAAACCTAATCGTAAGCGTGCGCTCCGAGAAAATTGAAAAAGACAAAAGATGTCAGTATTTGAAATTACTGCCATATTCCAAATTTGCGCTGCAAGAGTTGCATACGTTGAATCGATTGCGACAGAGAGAAAACTTGTATTTCATAGAGTTTCTTCAAGGGTAACTACAGTCGAACTTTGGCTTGTCCCGTAATTTTTCGTTACATCGACTTGAGTTGAGACTGACCTGAAAAAAGTGAAAGGGACGACACCGGGTGTCTATATACGCGTTTTTGATTCGTTCCTTGTTCTTAATTACTGGCTGGCTGATGTTATCTGGAGCGAATAAATTGCAAATTGTTTGACTGAAAGAGAAATATGGTTTGGGATCAAATATCTTAAGAAAACTATTTGATCCGCGTAAGTAAGCAATAAAATAAAATGCACCTGGATAATACAGTATATCGAATATATCGAAACTTTGATAAAAGATTCTTCATTCGAGTAATATAAATACATAAATATGAAGCTGGCTTCTTACAATTACAAATGATGCTACATGAAGTTCCCCATTTTGTTCGTGTGTGAGTGATATATAATCGAAGCCAAGTCAGGTAGAAAGTCGTAGTCGTGGCATAAAATTGTAGTTGGAAATCTCTTTTGGTCTAGTCTCAACTCTACGCTGCGCTCTGCAGATTTTAACACATTGATTCTGAAGAAGAAACTTAACTAGTTTTATGCAATGGGAAAATATAATGTGTATATCTGAATGTATAGAAAGACGATACCACTAGAATTATCCAAATTATCGATTACAAATAAAAAAGCAGGTGCTCATGTGGTCATTTTGACAAATACTATTGTTTATTAATCACGAAAGTACTCCTCTTGTAACTAATTTCACGATCTTTATTATATCATGTTACACAAGCGACGTGAGTAGAAAATATTAATCCTGCATTGCTATTGCAGTTGTACTCTTGCAAACTCAACGAAAAATATAAGTAAAAATATGAATTTATTTTGTAAAAACTTAAAGATTTTGTTGCTCCATCATATTGAAACTCTCCTATATTTAGTCGTTCAGGTATACTAAAACTGGGATGTTCTGAACAATTACATCATTTCCAACGCGCATTCCGAAGTCTTGTCTTTGTTGCTTATCTGTAGGACTCTGGGGATACGATATGTCTTCATCTTGCAATGAAAAATATCCATCTCTCGTGGTGGTTATTGAGTTTACAGCATTTAATTTTAAATCTAAAGTTTTGGCATCAACTGAAGCTTCACGATTTTCATCATCATCACACATGCAATTACAACAAGGCTTTCTAAACAACCCGTCACCATTTCCTTGCATTTCGAAAACCGGGGATGTGAAGCCGTCATAATTGACATTATTATCGATTGTAATTTGCTCTATCTGTTGAATATCACATCTGTTGTCCTGCTTATAAGTAACATTAAATATTTCTTCAGACTCTTCTCTAAGCATGGGCTGAAAACAATCATCATCATCATTCCATGATTCTTCATGAAGCAAAGTGTATATTGATTTCTTCCTCTCAGATTTTTTCAAGAATTTTCCCTATCAAACAAACAAGGACAAGGAAGCTATTTGTTGAAACCACACATTGAAAGCACATATATTTTAAATAGCCTTTATGGTTATATCGTGAGTCATCATAATATATAGCGTATACCAAACAAGAGCCCATTTCCTATTTAACTCCTGTTGAAAGATCAACGAACAACGAATTATAGTCTAAAAATAAGTATCAAGTCAGCCAGTAAATGCGTAGATGATGGAAATGGAACGCTAAACAAAGACAAGCTGTGAAAACTAGTGGAAGAAAAACCATGTGATGCGAAACCGAGATTGGGCAAATGACAAGCGTCAGGGAAAGCCAGACCAAACTTCATGGAAGCAGGGGAAGGGAAAGCATTGAACTGAAAGCACGTCCATCACCAACAAATCTGACCCACCCCAACCGTGTTTCCATAGTTGGGATAATATATGAAGGAGATGGCTTGATGCAGTGGAAAGTGGAAGGGAAGTTGATGCAGTTAGTACACACATTCAGCACTCTGATGGAAATAATGGCCATGTGGACAGGCGTAGGGAAATGATTTTGATCTTGTTGCGTGGTCAAAAGTAGTTTCCAGTAGGCTTCCATCCAAGCAAAATTAAATGGGTGACTTTGCTCTGTGTATCTTTATCTTTAGTAATATCATCTACGCTTGAAGAGTAAATAATTTCCGCCCTACTCATTAAACAAAATCATTTAAGCCCACTCTATAACTATGTATCACTATCAAGATCATCAAAAGAAATTCCAGCAGACGTATCCCTCATCCCTTTGTAAATTGTTTTAAATCTACCACACGCCAGGAATTCAGGCGACGACTTTGATGATGACTACTTGGCTACTGTGAACAAAATTAGTTGGTTCAGTAGCACATGAAAAGCTCATGACAAAAGTTGTAGATTTGATGCCTTTGCTTATGAGACAAGAAGTGTGCGTTTTCTTCAGAAACTTGAACCCTTCATATAAGTTTCACAGAAATTAATGGTAAGATACCAATATTATGTGTTGTATACTATTGCGCATCCCCAATCATTGACATAGCTTACGTAAATAATTGGAACAAGATACAAGGTTGCATGTCGAGGTACAGCAACAATATGAGGTTCAAAAAGTGTCAGTGCAGAATGAATGATCTTTTCCTCTTGGGTTTGTGGGATGTACCATGTACCTAGAAATCCGTATTGCTCATAAGTTTAATCATCGCATTGTCTATGTTGCCGTACCGTAAGATACAATCAGGTCCAATTAGTCGAGAAAATAAAAAACGAGAGAAGAGGTGTAAGAGAGAAAATCAAGGAAAGGATATAAGTTGTAACTTGAAAGCCAGAGCTCTGACTGGACCATTTTTAAATGTATCATATAACACTAAAGAAAAGATGTCTAGGACATTGAATTTTATTGCATTGAACCTTTTGCGGTTGTTGTTGGAATGACGAAATTCCTGTAATTCATCCAAGATCTTTATTTGTGTTTGTATATTGTAAATGATGAGTTTGTTTAAGACTTTTGTGGTGTACCCTCCATAATTGGATTAGTTTCAAGAACACAACCAACTGGTACATGCTACATGGTATTCATTCATACTAGGTAGTTTCGTGTGGACTGCAGACAATAAAATAATGAAATGATGTGTAGTAGCACAGCGTTAATGAATTTCTCGTGTATGTGGATTTTCTTACCTTCCAAAATCTCATTGGTGCCTTCATTCCTAGGTTGCGACTTTTGGTAAGTAATAAAACTAATGTAAATGGGAAAATGACGAATCATAATTGAAGAATGCTTTCGAACCAAGTATTCAATTCTGATTTGAAGTCATAAACTCCAGCAGAACCGAGACTAGCATCCAAGTTTGGTTTACGTGCTTGAATACGTACTAACTGCGTGAACAAGTGAAAGAGAAGTCGTGAAATTTTTTGTCGAAAGTCATTAGATATGCAATAACAGTCTACTACCCAAATGGAAAATAGCGTATGGTAATAGTAATATAAATAAAATAAACACTGAAGTATTGCATACAAAGAGCACTATTATTTTAACTTGGGTTGCAGGCTGCAACTTGCAGCAATCGAATGAGTACGTCTAAATCAAAGAAAATGTTCAATCAAATAAACCTTTGCAGATTGCACTTCATTGCATTTGCTTGTGGTACCGAAATGCATAGTGCAGGGAGCATTTAATGCATACACTCACTTTTACTGTGGACACGTACGACTGTAATTCATGGTTTTATATTTTGAGAATTCATAGAATGTTAAATGTTCTGAAGCCAAACAACGTATGTACAAGGAAAGTTAAACAGGCATGAGTCAAATATTTTTGTACGGGTAGCACATTTTTCAGCTTGGAAGTGAACAGGTGCCAAATTGAAACTTAAATAAGCTTCGTATACTACACGTAAAGGAGCGTAAAGGCAACTTGTTATTACCACCATTTGGAAGCAAGCACGTAAATATCAATGCTTTTCATTTGGCATTCTATATTTTCTTAAAAATGAAGAATTTTACTGCTAGGACTAGCACAAAATATCATCGTTTAAACAAATGATAAGTCTGTGGTCGAGAAATTGGTAAAATACTTGTCGTCTAAGGTTGCCCCATTTGACCAAGTAAAATCTATTTTGAATTTTAATTTAAAATTTTCCGTTGAATCTAGAATGACACATAATATGTATTAGCACAAGCCTGTTGAATTTTGTGATACACAATACACAATGCGATATGATGAACTTTTGATTAAATGTTGAAAATAGTTTATTCTAACAATTTGCTTCTGTATCGTTTAGATCTTCAGAGGTACAATGGAATATCTCAAATAATTTGTGTTTGCACCGGTAAATACCACAAATCGTAATAATGTAAACCCATCGATCCAACCCATCGACACAAAAATCGGAGTTACAAATTTGTCGAATTTGGAACTTATTCTGTACATACAAAACAATCTTTGTGTTGTTGTTTGCTGATATAGGCATAATCATTCACAATAATATGCAAAGGTAAAGGAATCCGTGGGTTCCCTCTTGTCAAGACATATCCTAAAGAAAATCGACACTTTCTCCACAAAAACATTACAAAGAAAAAATGCCCCCATTCTATGAGTGTTTTCAAGCTCAAATTACTACATCGGTTTTTTGCACGGTTCCATTCCTCCGATCCGCTTGTTTGAACGGAGTGGTCAAGTGAAATATTAAATACCTTGAGAGCTGACAAGTAGCACTTTGTTCGAGCTGCTTCCATTCTTCTTTCTGTATTTCTCTAATATTACACAATGGGCCCTTTGGGAGTATCAGCGTTGCTGGAAATGGAAACACAAAAGCATGATCGGGTAAGGTGTATTTTAGATAGTAAATTTGTATACGAATTACAGAAATATGAGCAGCCTATTAGTTTAGGAGCTCAGTTTATGTCAGTTAAGAAAATTATTTGGGTCATTACGTTTACCTGCCAATCCTTTGTTGGATTTGTTACTTAACTGAAGCAGCTATGTATGAATATGACTGAAGCGAAATACATCAATGCATTCGTTCAGCCGAATCAAATCTACAGTAAAATCCTTTCAAGTGAGCAGCTTCATCTTTCACTCAAGTTAACATTCGCTAATGTATGTGTACACGCGTAATTAGCACTTGTGTGTATCTGTGATGCTGAAACGCTTAGCGAATGAGTATGCAAGGTTGATAAGTACCTAGTTCTGCTAGTTGCAAAGTACAGAATGATCAAAAATTTCTTGCACACTTGCAAAGATGAAGTTCGATAATTGTTATTTCCTACAGCTCTTTACACTCTTTAAAGGAAATAACGTATTATAATTGCATTACTTTTTATTTAATGTAAAGATGAGCTACGAGTAGGATAGTATTAGAATACTAAAGCTTAAAGTTTCTTTGTAATTCTGCCAAATGTAATAAAACCCGGGAAATGATGGGTAGATAAAAGTAAGAGAATTGCTTTCTGTACATCACGCGTCTCCAAAATTCAATTTTATTTCCCCTTTAAGATTCCTACAACATGTACGCAGACAGACCATTGTATTGCGTTTGTTTTCGTGCGTAGAGTGCTTAAGTATGCTTGGCTACTCTAAACTCCAAATACCATTGAACTATCTACAACTTTTGAATGTTTTCTCAAATAATATTACATTACGATGTGATACGACGAAACCACAAAATATTCGTCAAAAATATAAAGTACACAGGCGGCAGAAACTAGAAGGATAATGCTGCACGTTACCCACAAGCTCGTAAAGACACTTCTACGCTTGTTTTTGAGAAAAAAGTTGATTATGTTTATGGCTTCTATGTGACCCTTTGGACAACCTGACTCATTCCTCTGTTTAGTGTTTACTGGTATTTCCTTTGAAAAATGCAAATGATTCTAAGCAAGTCCATTTTCTCAGCAGTTATGCGCACTTTATTTTGTGTATTTATGAAATTGAATCGTAAAAGTAAAAAATGTACGAAACAGGCTGTGTAAAAGAGGAACACACTGTATTTTTGTCCATAAATTGCTGTGTGATATTCCACTGAAAACTGACCGTGCAAAGATGACGGAGAATATTGCCTGTTTGTTCGTTTCAAGTGAACTACACAACTATTAATGAACAGAAAAACTTGACTAACTAACTTGAAAACTAGCGAGAAGAAATGTGACACATTTAATGTCATACATGCATACATCCCATCTACTTAATAGATTATCAGTGAAAATTCTTGTATGTGCATTTAGAAATGACCCATATGGTATGATTTTCTAAATTCATGACAAAAAGTTAATAAGCAAAGCAAAGATGTGAAAATGTGGTAAATGACACAACACAATAATTAAAGCATTAAAAGGGAAAATCTCTGTTTGCCATTGCTGGTTTTTGCATGCATTTGTGACTGAAATTGAAACTCGATTCAGAATGATGCACATTCCTGCTGTTCATCATCCATTTAGTTTAACTCTGATTCAAACAAAAAGCGAGTTTTTCTTTCAAACCTCCATTGCTACTTTAAACAGTATTAACAAGGAATGCAGAGCTATGCACATATTATTGACAGGATTCTTCTTTCCATCACAGTGGCAAAGCTCTTCTGATGATGTCAGAATAAATTAAATTAGCCGTGTGGCGTTTCTAATTAAGTTGCTTGAACAATTACACATTCTGAGAAAAAATGTTTTCAGAAACGACTTTCATGTCAGATGGAACTCTCGATAGGGTTAAATATTACCTGGTTGGTAGCCATCCTCAAATGATATTAAAACGTTTTGTTTTCCTTCTCTCCATTCATTATTCACCACGTAATGAAATTTCTTCTTCGTTGGTGTAAGTAGCATACGAAGAGGAGCAGCGATAAATGACTTAATTCGAATTTAAATGGTTTGCTCCGCGCTTTTTTCTTTCTATCCCTGCTGTGAGTCATTCCTTTGATTTGAATAATTTCATTTTATAGCCGTATTAAAACTACTAGAAACTAGCACTACCCGTTTTCCCAAATATGGCTTCTTTTTTATCATATCAGAGTCATGCTCGCATTCATAAAGGCTGTGTTTAATTTCACAAAGACCATTAGACCAGACAAATGCATTCTTGCAATAATATCTTTCCTCCACTGAATTCCACGTGCTTGGCTACCGTACAGACTTTAGAATGACATTTTTAATTCACTCAATAGGAAAAGTATGTGTGTTTTTCTTTCATCATGAAGCAATTCTTCTTCATCACCGACATGAACCTCTCATTGCTACAACAATGCAAACAATTGCAACAGAATTTCAGTTCTTGTTTTATTTTGATAAATATACAAGTGCATAGGGGGAAAATATTATACGATGCACATCTGTAAGTTTTAATTGTATGAAGCCTTTTTTATTAATACAAATCCTACTTAAAAGTCTCACCGACTCACGGTGAGTGAATGAACATTCCTTGGTAAAACATTCTCTGAAAATTCATCCTCCTAACAAGACTTGACAATGCACATCATGAATTTTGACGCATTGCAGTAGAGAGAGGCGAAGTGGATTTAAACAATTACCACCAGTAGTTCGAGCAAGAATTTGACTAATGGGGAAAATTGCTGAGAAGATGTAAAGATGAGATGATCTCTTGTTGAAAAGAGAGTGGAGATAAGTACACAAAAAACTCTGACTGACTGTCTCGTCTGCGTGGTTCCTCCTGGTTTTAGTTTATTATCATCATTTTTTCAAAAGGTGTCATGAGTTGATATTTATTCTTCTGAAGATCTTTCTTTCAAATTACTTGGGTATAACGATGACGTGAATGATACTCCCGTTGTTGTTGAGCTCTGAATAGGATTTTCACACGACTGCATATCATTGCTTTATGCGTTTCAAGACAAACGTGGTTGAGTTGATGTAATACCTGGATAGATGCGACTCTTCTTTTTTGTTTATAAAGTAAACAGAATGACTATTATTATCAAAGAGGTATCTCCCATGAAAGTATTAAACTTTATTCTTTTTATTGTCTTTTTATTAATGAAAGAATGCACTGCAATTTCTACCTGCTTGTGTATGCTTTGGTTTTTTCATCCTAGTAATCAAAGTCAAATATACGAATAACAAGGTTAAAATGCCACGACTTTAACACGTTGCAGTAGCATTTGAGAAACCTTGAAAATACGCAGGACGTCCCAGTTATGAACTACTTAAATCCGATTATATACCATGCATTTAGAGATCGCGATGATGGTGTGTTTTGAATATGATTTTATTACCTGGGATGAATTTCCATTTATCAATTCATCATTTACGGTAAGTGCAAGTACACAACACGTATGTAATAATTGCACTGTTGTGTGACTTTTCTTATTATTAACAAACATTTTTCTTACTCATGTCAGTTCAACTTGCTCAAGATTTAATAGAGGGTGTAGATTTGCTGGCATCATCATTGTAACTTTATGCTATTTAATGTAGATGACTTGAGAATGTGTTAAGTAAATATTCCCACGTTTGTTCTTCATGTTTACAGGACTGTGGATGTGTGGTATCTGCAATTTATGTCTATCATTTTAATTAGTACCACTTCCTTACTTTAAGATTTAGTAGAGGGTTTTTCTTTCTTCTAAAATATGAGTCGAGGAATGCTATGTTGGTTCTATTAAACAATTGGTGTTTATTGAACGAATTTATTAATTCGGTTCGGGTAAGTGTAAACTATTACAAATTGTATACTGAAAATATATCTCTGGAATTAGACTGCTGGAAGCAATTAACACTATTGGAAAATAGCCATAAGTTCTCCTACTTTCTTTTTGCATTTTTTTTCTTTTTTAGCGTCTGTTCTCTGGATTTTTGGGGCAAAATGAAAATAAATTAACGTTCCCTATTTTAGATTTATATGTAATGCGATATAATATATATTAATCATCAAACGATAAGTTGGTGCATGTCGTAACGTTAGAGTTTGAAATAATTATTGGAAGGAGGAGTCATCGTAGGGTAAGTTTCTAACGGGTATTATGTCAATTTGTACTTCCTTGAAGATGTATGGGTTGTCTTTCCCTTTTGTAAAGGTCTAATTAAAAGACAAATGAGGTACCATGACGTGGCTTGTTGCATTACACTATATCATTTAATTTCCGGATGTGACTCGTAAGTACAATATACAACTTAAATACTACATACGCAGGCAGTAGTTATCGGGAGTAACACTATTAATAAGTGCAGTTTTACCCTATTTCACTGGCGACAAAAACACGATTATCCCACGCTGTCTTCCTAATGATTTGAAGAAGATGTAACTAGTGTGGTTTCTCTATTGACCGAAAAAAATGAAGACTCATCAATGTGTCATTCATTTTCAATGTCTATTTTGTTATATAAAAAATTGATACTTTCGTAATATTGTAAAAGAATCTGAAAGAGGCAGTTTGCATGAAGCTTCTGCCAGATAGGTTATTGGATAACATTGTCATTTCTTGTTCTAAATTTCTCACACCGTTATTTTTGCATTGTAGGGGAGTGAAAAAATGTTAGCCAGTTTTAATCGAATGCTACGGGTTATGCAACGGGTGTGATAACGTATATTTCTTCTGTCATTAAGTAAAATACCATTCTGTTAATACACAACTGCCACCTACATATTTGCCAAGCAAAGCATGTCACTTCAGTGCACTGACAGTTCTCCGGGAGAAACGGAGAAACAAAGAAATGATACTTTCAACGATTAAGAAAGCGAAATACTTGGCAGCAGAATTAGAATTTGGTAAAGGAGACAGCTGGCAAGATGATAATAAAGACGAAATGCTGCGAAGGTATTTATTTCATTATTGTCACCCAAGCGGCAACGTTAAGTATTATTCAAGATTCAGAGAACGAGGCTGTGATGTAGGTAAAGTTAAACCATTATAAATTCTTGGAGCATGATGATGAGAAATTTCCATTCTCGTTATTACAAACAACATACATACCTCCCATCATCTCATCATCAACTGTTATGCCATGAGCTTCACTGCTTTTTAAAAAGAAGTTGGGAAGGTGGACTCGCATAGCTTCCTCAGTTCTACACTAGTAGCAATTGATTGTGCTGTAGCGAGAAAGAAAAAAGATGCATGGATATGGAGAGTGGAGCTTCATTTTTTGACTTTTAATGAGAATTCATAAAAATATAATGCCCGTGTAGGACGCAAACGCGTACATACTTGTCTTGTTTTATCACACACCATTACAAAACTTATATTTCTGAAAACAATTTTGAGATCATTTTTTGTTGTCGTTACAAACAAGGTAGGTGTTATAAAAGCTCTTGTTTTAGCACGTAGGAGGTAGAAGTATAATATGCATGTGAAATTTGAGAAGCTGGGTGCATTTGAGAGTTACTACTGTGATCGTGAAGAGGTGGAAAGGAAGTGAAGAACACAGAGATGCTTTTAACACTGTTCCATAACAATGAAAATTACGCTTTGTATTACACATTACACATTTTTTCGTATTGATGATAATGTTGGAATGAACTTACTTTTTAGTTCATTCAGAATCATACCTATATATTTCTCTTCCTTTTTTTTTTTGTTTTTTAAAAAAAAGGTAACAGTTAAGCAAGGGGTATTTTTGGTTCGTGACAAGCATGAAAATTTCATCAAGTGAGTTTTCCTGCCTGGTTTAAAGGAACTGTGGGAGTAGTTGATGAAATGTATATACATATTGTACATAGCTATTACTTTATTCTTTATTTTAAGCGTTGAAAGGTTTAAAAATCGAAAATGGTCAAAATGACAGCTGAATTTTGATCTAAATTTTTTATTCCTATACGTATGTTCACGTGCAAGTATATATAAAACTGATGTTTGTTGCATATGGTGTAACTCTTCAGGTAAGCAACATACCAAAGTACAATCTTTAGAGGTAGATATTAAAGCGAGAAATGCTCTGTTCATCCATGCACCTCAAGTTAGTTTCTCCTTCGGGATTGCGAAACTGGAATGAATGGTATATAAGTTTCCGGAAAGGGCAAAAGTTGAGATTGTAATTTGGGGCTCTTTTGGGGGAAAAGTTTGTCTTTTGGTAATGCCCCTTTTCTCACACAATGGGATGGTTTTGAACGAACAGGTCTTTGAAGAAACAGCCAAGTCACACACACACACAGGTATGTTATGAAGAAGACCTTCCTTTCTTTTACTTAGACTTCTTTTTCTTGTTTCCTTCATCAATGAATCTTGTGAATACTGCATGAACATATAACACGTCGCAACTGCTACATCCGCTTATCCAGCTGGTGTAAATTGTTGTCCGCCGCTACGTCAAGAGAGAAATGAACAAAACCATGCTTTTTAATATTGCACTACTTCCACTTCCACCTCTGCTCTCTTCATTTTCCCCAAGAAGAAGAAAAGAGAGAAAAACACAGTTTGACTTTTTGACTAACTTTGGCATTTTTTCGATTGCCATCATATATCCATGTATTTCTTCTTCTCACGGATAAATTTAATTTCTTTCTCTCCCTCTCCTTCGTCAGAGTGAAGCAGAGAAGAAAATGAAATATGGATTGCGTTTCCATTACCAATCATCCACCAACTTTTCCTATGTGTGTATATCAAGTAGTTGCAATGCATCCTGCTCGTTCGTGCTAGAAATATTTCTCATGTTTTCCCCTACGATGGAATTTCTTATGAACTTTCGACTTATTATTGACAAGCGGAACGAATTTGTACAGATATATTACCACCACCACCACCACCAATACATGGAACGAACAGAATCTCTGACTTTTAAAGTAGTTTTTTTTTGCAGGAATCGAGCAGAATTCATTGAAATATATGAATTTTTGTTTGCCATTCAACGAAAAGCAATAAATATACATAGTCTGCATTTTATTCATATCTCTACTTTGTGCACCTAGCTTGTCTCGTCGTCTGACACAAACTTTTGACAGGTTTTACAGTTGCTAGTCAGGTACTGCTTCGTGGTAGGGATGCAGTAAATTAAATTTAATGTAACTCAAAACACTATCTACCTGTTGTTTGTGTACTTATTTTTATTCACTGATTGTCTATGCAGACTCGTACACTACTCGCCGTCATTAAAATATGAACAAGTTGATAAAAATTTCGCTGAGTGATTGAAATAAAAAAAATCTGAATTTATAATATTTGCCATTTGGCCATTCCTCGCATGTCAGGACAGGCATGTGCCAGCAGGGGTCTTTAGACCTTGTCACCCTGTGTCTGACACTCACCCAGTAGGCAACTTCCTCTATGGACATTTAAACAGAAATTGTAATGAAAGGCCATATAGGTGTAATATTATGTTTATAGCAGAAGAGCTATGAATGATCTGAGATTAATGAACTGTATACATTGAAACAGTGTCCAATTCGATACAAGTGTTTTGTGAAGCTAAAAAGGTGTAATCAACTCTGAAATCCATATTGTAGGTTTCACTTTACCCACTCAACTTTAGTATCGTATTATTTTACTATAACAAAAGGAAAGCATCGTGCACTGCGTACAAACAGAGGAACTTTCTTGAAAGAATTCATCCATTTTTCAGCCATATGATACTGTTGCTACAGCTTGTACGGATCGAATACAAATAATGTACGTTTTGGTGAAATCTGAAACTGTAATGGAGCTTATTGCCGTGTGTGTGCATCCACTCTAGTATAATCACTACATGACATTTTGACTTTCTTTTAGTGAAAAATGTTTTGTACTCATATTTTGGAATGCGGTTAAGCTACTGTTTGGTTCCTTGAAAAATGCATAGGAAGTAGAGAATCATTCTACAAACCTAATTCCATGTAGTATGTCGCCATTTTTATTGATTTTGCAACGGGTAATCAAGTGCAACCTTTATTCTCTGGAAACTAAACTTATCGTTAGACTGCCCTAAAATTGTCCTTGTCTAGTTACAAAGATGAATAATAGGAGCATCTATTTACTTTTGTAGAAAGAGAAAAGAAAAAGGGTGTGACCGACCACCATAGTTTAGTTGAAAAATGGGATACTGAATGAAATATTGCGTTCACGGGCAAGATCTACGAGAGATTAGAAATATGCTCATAAGGTGTGGATTTGTTATATGCATAAAGTGGCATTTATTCATTTTCTTGGCATTTATTATGGCAAGTATGTGAGCATCTATTCGACTTGCTTGGATAACCAACTGTTTAGCCACAATTTACAAAAAAATTAGTACACGCAGGATTTTATATCAATGGCTGGAAGGACGCTGTTGAAGTATTGCTGTTCGTAGGTGGCCATATCTTTTTAACTTTTCGAGTGTAAAACGGGATTTTGAACATGACTTATGCTCTTTTATAATATATATTACACCTTATTACAATGATATTATTTTCATGTTGTAAGTTTATGCAGAGACACACCACCTACATCACTTCATTTGATATTGTTCAAGATGGTTATGGTGGTGTTTGTGTGTGTCTCTTGTTTTGAAGCAAAAATGGAAGGGAAAGGTTACTACAAAACATTCATCTCTGTCTCTTTCTTCCAGCTTACATATTTGTCGTCTTTGTAGAAGGATGTAAGACGAGTGAAGCACATTTTTCGGAGTAGAAGCTGAGAAAAAGGGTTTAATGACTTTTATATGCTATTAGTCAATTGGCTAAGAGGATACCATACGTGGGCTGGCTGAATCCTTCATCATGACAAAGAAGAATGGGTAAATCACGGTGGCTGCCTGGCTAATGTAATATTGTTGTAATTTTATTTGTTAATGCATTTTTTATTGTATCCTATGCTTAATTCCTTTCCTGTGTCATTCCTTGAAATAAATTAAATGAGTGAGCAGGCAAGGTGGAACTTGAGAATTGATATGATGAATGCTGGTCAATGTTGGCTTCACACCTTTCCCTAACTCTTGAGAAAAAGAATGATCTGATGTCGTAAAAAAGGAAGAGAGATATCAAATCTCTAATACATCAGAGAGAATAATCTTGTTTAATATTTTATGACTAAATAAACAATGAAGTTTTGAAGTGAGCAAGCATTAAGTGAGACGAATCTTAAAAGCAAATGTTAAAATTTTGATTCTTTTCAAACATGGTATTCAGTAGATGATAGAAAGGAAGCTCCCAAGGATTTTACAGCACCCAATGTATAATGTGCAGGCAGAGGGAAGGTGTTTTTGTTCGCATTATCTGCGGTATCCGATTTTAGGTATGCAAAAGTCCCACTAATTATGGTTCATGAGGCAAATTCATGAATAAGCCTAATAATTTACCAACTATGCAGATTAGATGTTTAAAAAGATACGCATATTTCTGCTGTGAGAGGAACTTGAGAGAAAATGTACTTGCAGTTGTATCAGCAACAATATTAAACAGAATTCCTAATGAATATACTACGATGATTCGGCAACTTACACTAATTGCCGTAATTATAAGTGAATTTATTTGTACGCTCGTACATTTGATGGTGTAGTGGTCATTCTGCCTATGGAGCATGTGAAATACAGATGGACTACGGCATTAAGAGGAAAAGTGAATACCGTGAGATTTAGCAATGCATTTCAGTAGTGTGTGATTGTAATATTGCATCAATGACAGAAAACGAAGCAGTTTGGGCGTCTATAGGTAGCTGAAGAGTAAAAGAAAGAAAGGTTTTGTTATTTCCATACAAAGTTTTTCTACAACAAACAATCATTCTTTATATCTTATTATGCTCATTTGTAAGAACACGTATGTGTCTGTACGTATAAATTACGTTTGTGTACTTTGTACTGGTAGTCGATGACTCGAGAGATATCCACAATGATGATGGCGACACTTTAAACAGAAGCTACTCCAATCTCCAAAACTGAAAAGCAAAGCTAACAAATTAGAGAACATGGCATCGTCAGAATTCATTTGATTGTAATCCATTATTCACTTAATAATACCGTCTCGTTTGGTCAGTAGTCAGTGAGTTGCAGTGGAGGTCGGTTGGTAGTGAAAACTTGAGAGAGAAATTGTACCTGAAAAAAAGACAGAAGGGGTAATTCATACTTACAAGAAATCAGAAGAGTTGGTGTGCTACAATCATGATGAAATGTACCTACCTTCACATACTCTAATGATTCATTTCTATTCTTGTATGCTCATTTTTGTTGGTTTTTCTTTGTTAGCTTTTTAGTTAGCACGGTCTAATATGATAGGGTTGAGTTGAGATAAAGCAAAAAAAGATCATTTCTGCTGTCGTTTCACTCTGGCACAATGCATTATCCATCTGTATGCTATTTTATTTGTACTCTATGATTTTAATAATGCTCTCTACCTTTCTCTACATGTCCATTTTATTATTTTTATTGCTTCTCTGCCAGCCAACGCGTAATTTTCTTATGCATATAGTCTGAAGATTCAAATTGAAACCTTATGTGTATTGTACCGATAAGGAACTCGAACTCACAAACTTTAAGAAGGCATATAAATAAAAATCGAAATGATGATAATGAAAACTCTAAAGGTGGCTGGCTGGATAGATGACAAAGGAAACATAAAACAGGCATATTATGAACGTTTGAAAGTACATAGGTATACTGGCAAGTGAGGTTCAAGCCAAGTAGTAGGGTACACAAAAGGGTAACGAGGTACAATGATAAATCGAGATAGTAAATACTCACTTCGTTTGTGTTACAGATCGACTCATCAAGTCTTGGATTTTTTGTCATTTGAATTACGTAAGTATTCCAACGTGCGCAATGTACAGCAGACGGGAAAAAGGGTAAAGGAATTCGTGAGTGGTCCTTCACAGCAACTCCCTTAACAATCAGCAATTACATGTGTGTAGTAGCTTTGAGATAAGATTACGTCGTTTTATTATGCGTCTCCTGTATACCTACTGATGAAAATAAAAAATTGGAAGATTTTAGACAAACCACACACAACAACACGTACACCACTCGTCATAAACCCAGTTGATGAGGAATATAAAGAGACTCACGTAGACGAAGAAAGCGACCGTGTTATCAAAGTTATTATTATAAGTGCTTTTTATATACGCAGGTTTAAATCAAGTTGTTAGAGAGCCTGGAAGCAAAACTATCTGGATGACTTTTGTGATGTGTACTAGTAGCTCATCTGTAGATGTGTAAGTGGCAACTTCATATCATGCACACTCGAAAAGGCATCTTTGATGAAGGCGTGTAAAAAGTGATGCACGGAAGAATCAGAATCATGGAAAAAGAAAATTTTCCGTGGATGACTGCTTCTGTGAGTACTTTGCACATGAAGCTCATCATGATCATCATCGCAATAATCTTTATCCAAAAACGTCGAGAGTCAACAGGCATCATCATTTCGTCGTAGTTGTGGAGCTCTAAAAAAGCGTTCACGATTTTAAAAGGACTTTTCCTGATGATGATCATCACACCGTATCATCACATTCATCTTCATTGACGTCGTCGACGTCTTTGTAATAGAATCATGACTTCCACTTTCCACTACTACTACCACCATGTACCAGAGGAATGCTCGCATACTCACTCGAAGATTAGAGAGAGGCTGTGAAAAGGTTTACGAGACTGTAGTGTGAGGATGGATAAAAAATGGGATTGAAGGCGAGGAAGGATATTTTAGTAAGGTGGGATTTGATTGTTTGATTTTTTATTTCAATTGGGAAATTGCCTCCAATTTTTCGGTAGCAAAGGTGTGAACTCTCTGATTCAAGATGACATTTGAGTTTGAGGAAAGCAGAGAGATGAGAAGAGAGATTTTTTGACGTTCTTGATCTACTGGTGAGCAAGCAGAGATAGAGAAGAGGCGAGGGCGAGAAGAGTGAGGAATGGTTAATGGCTTCGGAGAATTGGAGAAATGATGATGTGATGATACATACTTTATTAGAAATCATTGACTATGTCTGTTTGTGTATGTTTGATATGCTTCTGCTACCCTGTTTTATGGACATTGCTGCATATTTCGAGCAACAGAGAACAATATATATTCAAGGTAAATACGTACCGTCCAAGTAAGAATAACTTGCTTGGAGCCATTAATATATATTACTCACAGAGAATACATACATTAGCATGCAAAGCAGATATAATCATCATCATGCATCCATGGATGGCTCGGGTCTCATTCGTTATTACTGAATTTGTTTATCAATTGTTCCATCAAACTATGAATGTAATAAAAACCCAACAGCTAAATTGCTGTTGAAAAGGACCAGCCCTCATGCAAGCAGACTACTTCACTCTCATACTTCCAGTCTTCCTTTCAAATCTTGAATTCAAGAATCATCCCTCTTTTTATTTTTGTATAAAATTGCGTTTATTACGATATAGATAGACAGACCAAATATGACTTGTATGAATGTCAAGTGCAACAGCTTCAGTTTGAGAAAATCCCAAGAATAGTAAAGCCATAAAGAAACGGCAGCTATTTTTGTCTGGCTATACTTATCTTTTTTCTTGGCAAATTCGCCTGGAACCAACCATAAAAATTTCAGTGGTTGTTGCTTTCCACCTCTCCATAATGTTGTCTTGGTCCAGTTTAGTATTTAAAAAACACTCTGCTTATTACGATCGCTAAAGATGATTATGACATCTGCCTGGTCGTAAATTTGTAAATTTTTAAACATAATTTTACATTGTTATTCCAAAAATATGGCACCATGCAAGATATTATGTAAAGGTAAATTAGCTGGCTACTTAAAATGGATCATGATAAGCATTAAATTTTCTCAAGTTAATTCAAGGTCAAGAAAAAGTGGATAGCGTTGGTGGTAAAATTATCTACTTTGGTATTTACTTATTAGATATTTTTGAAGATTACATTCCTTGTGTGTTCAGGGGCAATGGTAGATATTGCATATTTGTTTTCACATTCATTATGATGCTTCTCCGCTTTTGGTGAAAATTCATTCGCCAATCGACAGGAGTCCACCTTACACTTTACCAGAGGGCTTTTCATGCAATTTACAAAACGTACACCTGTATGTAGTTAACCACGGTATTAAAAATAAGACAGGTGTTTTCTGTTCTTGTGCTCGTGCTTTTATTTCACAGTATCCAAATAACTATCATATCTCATGCGGTCTCATAAAATGACGCATTATTTTAGGTCTCATCCATTACACATTCTTTCTCTTTCTTCAATAACAATTTAGAATGCATATTGCAATTTGTCACCTCCTTTTTCTCAACTTGTCATTATTTTTATGCTCAGAGAATCTGGCAGTTGCATTATTATCCATGCCTATAAGAAATGAGTTGAGCTTTTGTTACACTTCCAGATGAAGATCAGGTTCCGTAAAAAATAAGAAGGATGATGGTAATGTCGGTGGCAGGAGACGTATTGCTTCCTTTATCAGCTATTATTATAGCGGAGCAAATGGGTTTTTAAAGAAGATGTGCTGAATGTGTGTAGCTTTACATTTATTATAAGTGTATGTTGCAATATATTATGTATGATGTCCCAGAGTAACTGATATACCTGAACAGGATATTGTTACCGTGTCTTGTAAGAGAGATAGTAGTAGTAAGCGAAAGGATTTCTTTTCTCAAAACTCTTACTCTCTTACATGAATACATTTATCAAGTGAACCACGAGTTTTTATCAACTTTTATTGGCTGTAAATAATGACCTGTGAATGATACGTAATAATAATAACGCAATCTTCTCAACCGAGAGCAGCAGTCAGGGAGGTATAAAGCTAGTTTTTTGTCTGTGTAGCCATTTAACATCCTCAAAATCTCGATTATGTCCTTGTTCTTTGCCTCTTATCTTATTGCCATTGTGTAGTTTGTTGGATATGTTCATTCAATGGCATATCTCTTGTTAAAACACGTTGCTCTCCCGCATATATATGCATTTTTTGTATTTTAGGATTGTATAACACAACATAATGCAAAGATAAAAAAAATACAATGAAGTTACTGCTCAAAGAAAAGCAATATACAGGGAAAGAAAGCTCCTTGTGTTTTTTCATATTTTTATACGAGGTGGTCGTGCGTGAAGCATTTTTCAAAACTTTAACCATGTGGACGTTTATGGATGTTGATTGTAGGCTTTCTATCGCCGTAATTGTCACAAGATAATATTTACGTCCTTTATCCGCCGGTCCCTACCCGTATAAATTTTTCTCTACCATGCATAACAGATCTTCTTTATCTTTATCCAGTGTTGCAAAATAAAACTTATCCTGGTAGTTAAACAGTAGTGGTAGTATAAATACTGGTGGTTGTTTGCGGAGCAAGCTGGGATTTTTTCATTAGAACCTATAAAATTGCTTGTTAGATTGATCAGCCATCATATTGTCATCATAATATCATGTACCATTTTTTTCTTCCTTCATGTTGCTCATCAACATCATCATGATGAGATAGTGTGTGAGTGATGCAATTTTTTGATAATATTTTACAGAATATTATGCGTCTCACCTGTCACTTTTAGAATCACTTGAATGTTCCATTCTCCCCTTTACACGGCAGCTCGTTTGTTCGCAAGCGCGTACAATAAATATATGGTATGTGGTTTTTACCTGTGTGTAAGAGTGAATGCGAGTGGCAGCAGGAAATACAACTTTACCGTGAAGTTAAATCTGTCAGTATCTTGACAATATGATTTCCTGGCTGCCTACCCTAATGATACGTTCTGACTTGATGATTGTCTAGTAAAGTGAATAGACGAATGCGTCATTTACTCTCTGTACACATGCATAATATACGACACTGCTCGCTGACTATATCATAGTTATAACATGTTACACGCAAATAAGCCTGATACTGCCACAAAATTCTTGTACTTTCAAGCGTTTCTTGGAAAGAAAGGAGGAAAATGTGAATGAGTCTATTTCACCGTCTTCTTGTCGGAAAAAAATGTGGGAGAGGTAAACATGCAAAGTCGTTTGTAATGATTGCACCATTATATTCCCTCCAACTTGCCCTTGCCGTGGTAAAAGTGTTTTGCGTTGTATAACAAACAACTTTGGGGAGGAAAGGTGTTTAAAAGGCATTATTTGGTAGAATTTGTATCAATTTCTTGTCACAACTAAAACACTGAAAGTGGTCATTACGAAACACGAACAAGTGACCTGGTCTAGGGAGTAGAGACTTTTTTTTCATCCCAAAAGTTAGCATCTCTTTGTGACGATCTGCCATTTCGAATTGAAATACATGGAACTCGTAGTAAAGGTCGCCGATAAACCAACAAAATTGAAATGTGTCGAATGTTCGATTTGTTCTAGTAATTTATTCAGCGATAAAAGCTACATTTCAAATCAGCTTATGGTGTAATCGAATTTCTTTTAGCTTGTCGAAAGATACACGTACTTTGTACATACAAGGATTATCCTTTATTTCTTCCTAGATTTAGATGAAAGAAATTGATAAATAATTTGTTCTCAATATATTTTGCTGTTAGTATTCATCACCTACCTAAGAGGGAATTTAACGAGTTGATATACTCCTTAAATCTTTATTGAAAAGGAATCCCATCAAACGTAGATTGATGATAGCCCCACACCACAATGCATTTTGGTCTGTTATTGCAATGTCAGATTATCACTCGCATGCATAACCAGGAAAAGTAAATAAGACCACTTAGAAATATAATGTATATCATGTACAATGAGTCTGGATTTGGCTTTTTAGCTTACAGACATTAAAATCGCACCTGTTTCTTGTTTGCCGTGAAACGAAACAGTACGAGTGTATGTCAATTTGAATATATTGTGTGCAAACGATGTAATCTGATACGTTGCTGGGATTTTAAACAACTGAACAATGTCAGAGAGATGTAAAAGTATGCAACTGATATAATGCACCTTGAGCTTGAATGTATTTATATGGAAAGTGGTTTTGAAACACTTGACTCGCAAACAGTCTGCTTGGCCTGTCCTGAACAACAATCGAGAATGCAACAAAGCCCCAAACAATCATGGGTTGAGTTTTCAAGTGATAAATAGGTTCGAATCCAAGTGGCCAGTAGATGCCCTCATAAATCAATCGCTCATATATGTGCAGTAGAAGAACGTAGCTGCTTGCTGCTGAGCGAGTCGATAACAGGTGAGGCATTTTCCACACTAACTTTGTGTCTATTTGCTCATTCACTGTGCAATGATGCGTTTTCACCATCATCATCTGGCTAGATATCTGTTATAAGAAGTCGTTATGTCTGACTTATTACTTACATCACACACGTCATTTTCAATCCAAGAGAAATTATTATATTGCAGTTTCAACTTTTTTGGAAGTGATCTTCTTTCCTTACAGAATTATTATTATTTTGTTGTAAACGAGCTGTAGAAATATGTCTGTCTGGTTGACTGACTTGGGCAGAAGGAGATTCATGTGCTGAATGTAGAATACCTGGCTGGCTGTGAAAGAACACTTTACACTTCATTTGCTCAGGAGCGGAAATTTCATCGACACAAAACAACTTGTCTATAATTTCTTGTTGTATGCATACATGCAGACACTAGGCGTTTTTCCGTTGTTTTGATTTCTTGATGACTGTGCACATTGAATTGTTGAGTTGCTCCTTGCTCCAATAATTTGATACAATTATGCACATCATTATAGCAATAAAGCCAGGTCGAGAAAATCAGTTTGATTGAACCGGAATGGAGTAAACTTGCTACCTAATTTCCATGCACAATGCATAATATATGCAGTGAAAACTTGAAACCGATCGTAAATGTATGTGTGTGGCTGGCACTGAATCCAAGTCACCATTGCTGGTGGTAGTGGTGGATCTCTTGTTATCTTGTTCTTTTATATATTCATCTGATTTTTGGGCACACATTAAATGTTAAATTGAGAGTAACAATCTCTACTTTATATTCATAACAGAGTGCTGATAGGAAGGAAATTAATGTGTAAGAGCATCAAAACATACGTTTTTATTTGCTATCATCAAATAAAACCACGTTTCATGTATGCATAGAGGAGAGATATAGATTTTCTCTTTCGTCTAGTCAGGTAGACGCAGTTTTCCGGAGACCCAGAAGTAGTGCGCAAGTAATTTGATTTTTTGTTTCATTTGGTGGTTGTTGTGGCCTTACCTATCAAGCGTGCGTTTATGTAAAACTGTATATGTTCCACTGAAATTTGGAAATCTCTATAATGTTGTGGTGCATGAATGAATAAAACCTGGTAAATGAAGAAAAAAAAGTTTAGAAAAGCTAAGCAAAACCCAAATATTTATCTATAGCTCTGCGGTTTCATCTCTAGTTGTAATTTTCTTACAAACCGTACAACAAGCAGCTGCGGGAGAAGAATGCACGAGTCCCCCAGCTTGTTTGTTGCTCGTTGTTGGAAAATACAAACATCCCATCACGTATGCATGTAACGCAACACTTTCTGCGGTAATCTGGAAGGAAATAATATTGTGACGATAAATAAGCTTGGAATGAGGGAAACAACATCCGGTTGAAAAAGGGCTCACGATGATTTTCATTAATTTTAAGTGTTGTGTTATGTTTTTAGGTGACATGGATGGAGAAAGAGCTAATATAAAAACGCATGTTCAATTCTAGTGCTGTGCATGTATTCACGCCTCTCTGAACCGATAATCATTTAAAGTAACGGTGACTGAGGAAAGGAGGGCAGCGACTAAACACTCATACCTTCATGTTTCTCCAAATTAAACATGCACACTATAGTTGCATTGCTAGCTATCTTGTTATATTTTATATTTTTTTCAGTTTTGCTTAAAACTGCCGTTTCCTTATTACCTCATAATATGAAGTGCGGATGGATGGCTGGTTTCACGACCACGGCATGAAAGTTGAAAGTCATTTTCCGTTTCTTGACACCTTCAGCTAGTTCAACTAGTCCATAATATTAGTTTGGTATGGCATGATTATCATCTCCAGATAAACTTTAATGTATTGAGTTAGCTTGGAATGTCTTCTAGTTGAGAAAAGTAGATACGCCGAAAATATGAAGCGATACACGAGGAATCTACTTAAAGGACAACATCATAAACTACACCACCACTGTACCACATAATTGGTGAGAAGGATCAACAGCAAGCTCGTAAAGTGCAGTAAATGTCTCCCTAACATGGCAGTTGTGAAAGAGATAAGAATAATTAGTTTAAACTCATAAAATACGGCCTATAATATACACATCCCCAAGGAGGAGCGCTTGAGTTTTTACTGACAACGAGCTTTGCAGGTCGGAGGCAATTCTGACCAAATATCAACCAACCTGTTCTGAAATTGGCAGGAAGTTGCAGTGCTGAGTACCGACTTGTTACTTTAAATCGCCTTGAAATGTGTTCATAATCACATTTTGCCAACGCTTTACTTTTCCACTCTGCAGGCCTTTGTGACTACTCCATTAACGCTTGCACTACTCTTATCGCTACTTGCTAATTTTCCTGTCCGTGGATACTAATAATATTCGGTGATTAACGAAAACCCACATGGGTGAAATTGTTTACCTCTTCTTCCTACATTTTAAACTCATATTTTTTTCGATCTGTTGTTTGGCCTAAGAGCAATAATTATCATTGAGCTGTAACTTGTCAAAGATTCAAATTAGAGTGAAAGAGCAAAAGTCGCAAATATGCAAACCCCTCTGCTGATTACCGTGACTGATCAGAAACTAGCATTTCAGAAGCATGATTTTATGTGAACAATCGCAATGAAGAGGAGGACTGTTGTTCTTACGTGTGAGTAATCCACATTATAGATAGTAGGTTACCATTATGCATCATGAACACAGCCTGCAGAAGAAATCAAACTGGTTTTTACAAAGAATGATTTCTCTTGTTGTCAAACTTTTTGCCGAAATTCCTTTGCTGTGTATTAATTTGAGCTTGGGAATAATGACGACGATGTAAGATGGTATATGATTGAAATGGTGACGTGATGATTATTTCAAACGTTTGCTTATGATGGAATTCAACTGTTTTTTCGCTCATCTTTGTAAATTTTTGTTTGTGTTGTTGGTGATGACGTGTAAGAGTAAAGACTAGAGTAGAGTGACGTATCAGTTATTAATCACTGTATGTAAATTATGTTTCTTGTACGTTTACATGAGATCAAAGTAGCTTCTGAACTTCAATTGTCTTACGTGCTTAATCGTACTGTACAGAATACATGTCAGAAGGACACAGTAGATTGCTATATTAATAGTTTATAAAAAATACTGTTTTTATTACGTCAGTTTCGTTAATTTGTCCCATTACAAGTAGATTGTTTTGTTTATGCTTGTTTGTCGATTTTCGACTGTTTGTGTACAAAATGGCGCTACGAAAAAAATGCCGTTATGGATCAAAGAATATCAATAGAGATAGAAAACCAATTGGCCTTGTAAATTTATAAAATTTTAGCTACCATTTTGATCACTCC